>CM077582.1:21045369-21050369 GCA_039657365.1 Stephania yunnanensis
GCTTAGTATTTCCTTGCTATCAACCGCGACTTGGTGGCCGCTTGCATGCTTAGTAGTGATCGGATGGGAGCCCCCGCATTGGCGGCGGCGGCGGCGGTGGTCCGGCAGCCCGGACAGCGTTTTTAGCGCTGTTCGCGCGGAGTGCTGGCCAGTCACGTTGGACCCTTTCGGTGAAACGACCCTTTCGAGAAAATCCCCATTTCGGGTGTCCGGTTTAGGTTTGGATAAATGTTCGAGCGATGCGATGATCCTTTGATCGGCTCATTTTCGATTTGTCACCTTGCCATGCATGACCAAGTCACGACCGGGTAGGTGGCAGCCAAGCCATGGGCGGGTCGCATTTTGGGCATGAGCTGGCCAAGGGAAAACTTTGCTACGATTTATCTCGAACCTTTTCTAGACGCACGTAATGGGGGCACAAGAATGGGCGGGGCATTGTGATTGTCGGTGGAAACGCCCACGCTTGCAAGGTCTTGCTCTGTTTGTGTGTTGGGCCCCGTCAAGAATTGTCCCATCGTTTGTGTCTTGCTAGGCGTACATTGGCGTAGAAGCTATGTTAGATTCCTTGCCAAGTTCAATCTTGGGTTGCGATCAAAGCCATGTAGGGCCACGTCACTATTGGGTGGCGGCTAATACATGACTGGGTTTCAACTCGGGTGTTAGACTAGTGTGGGATTAATTGGCTTTTACAATATTTTTGTCTTTGCCGGATGCAAGCGTCGGGGCATTTTGTCGCATGAGATTTGATTGTTTCTTGCCTCGTTCATGCTTGAGTTGCGACTTGGGTATGGGTTTGGCAAGCTGTTGAAGTTGGCTTTTCGTGCTTTTCATTTTCATGCCCAACGATCCTTTTAGGTATTTCTTTCGTTGCACACTCATAGTTCCTATGGAGTTGTGTTTTGGGTGACGAGGAATTGCTCAATTGCGAACGTCATGGCGTGTGAGTTGTAATGAGATTGTGTGTCTTGGGCTCTCCTCTAGTGTGGCGAACCATGCATGTGCAATCTCTTTTCATTTGTTGCTAATGTTAGATTCGACGTTAGCTTTGATTGTGGTTCTTGTATTATTTACATGTGATGTTGTAACGATAGTTGCTGATGTTGGTTCTCTTGCTTTCCCTTATGCTCCTTGTAGGGGTAAAGCGGATGATTGCAGCGGGTCATGTGCCTCCAACCTTAAATTGCTTGGTGCAATGAATTGTTAGTGCATTATGCTCGTTCGTGCTTGTGGGTGGGGAAGATGGAAAACGGTGTACAAGTGGCTTTGCCTCTTCTCATCGAGTTGTGTGCATTTAAAAAAGACAATCTGCGCTCTCAACATTGTTCCCTCTTTGCCCAAAGCCAAGGGTGGACAATGCGGGGTGTCGTTAGTGTCGTCTAGGAATGCTACCTGGTTGATCCCGCCGTAGTCATATGCTTGTCTCAAAGATTAAGCCATGCATGTGTAAGTATGAACAAATTCAGACCGTGAAACTGCGAATGGCTCATTAAATCGCTTATAGTTTGTTTGATGGTATCTCGCTACTCGGATAACCGTAGTAATTCTAGAGCTAATACGTGCAACAAACCCCGACTTCGGAAGGGATGCATTTATTAGATAAAAGGTCAATGCGGGCTCGCCCGTTTTCCCGATGATTCATGATAACTCGACGGATCGCATGGCCTTTGTGCCGGCGACGCATCATTCAAATTTCTCGCCCTATCAACTTTCGATGGTAGGATAGGGGCCTACCGTCACACCCCTAAAAGCGAGACCCGACAGATGGCTAGGGCGTCAGAACCTAGTAATTGACCAAGTCTCGGAGGACTTGGGTGGTTCCGTGGAGGTTAGATGTTGGACTTCGGAGGGTTGCAGCATGGCCTACGGTGATATGTGTGTGTGTATGTGGGACGCACAAAGGTGTCTAAGCGTGGGCTTAGGCACGGCGCATGGAGACGTCTAGGCGCGGCCTAGACGTAGCGCAACGCCAAAAGCAAGCACCAAGGTGAAAGCGGTCGTGCCTTAGTGCGAGACGCATGGGCGTGGAGCACGGGCACGCGCGCGGATGCGGCACGCAGCAGAGCGCCAAGGCAAGCACGCAGCGCGGAGCGCGCGGCGTGCATGCGCGCAAGAACGCGGCGAGCGCGTAGGACGCGTGGAGCGCACGCGATCGTGCGCGCATAGGCGCGCGCATTCGGACGGCGAGCGCATGGTCGCATGCGGACAGACGCGCGCATACGGCGAGCGCGGATGGATGCGGCACATGGGCGAGCGCGCGGGACGAGCGCGGGATTTTCCTTGGCACGGCACCTTGGCACGCCTTGGCACGGCGCCTTGGAAGACTTAGGTATTCTTTGGCAGAGTTAGGTACGATCCTTGGCACGGCAAGGTTCGGACACATTTCTCGGGCGCGATGGTGCCTTAGGCTTGAGAAAGACTTGGGCAAGGCGGACCTTGGCTTGAGTTGACAAATCTTGACCTGGGCGTTGACCCCTGGTCAAAGTAAGCTTGGTCTCACTTTGGGATGTTTTCTATTGGAGCGGAGGAAACGGCTTAACATCTACTATAAGGGGAGGTGGTCTCTCCTAGGGGTGGTGTGTGCACGGTAGCATGGTTTACCCTCGAGCATGCCTTGGGCATCATGCCAAGGTAAGTCCCTCGAGCCCATGCTCCGATCACCCCGAGCCGGCGGTGGGACTCGACGAGCCCGGCTAGCACCGACGTGCTCGAACGGACCCAGCAAAGTTAAGCATTTCCGTCCCGTAGAGAAGCATGAACCACGAGGCGTGGGGAGATCAAATGGCGAGTTATATGAGCAAGCAAGTAGTAGCGGTTACGAAATGGCTCATTAACTACCTTGGTCATGGGCATGATCAAGGCAAGTCCGAGCTTGGTGGCCGGGACGATTAAGTGGTAGCGGTTACAAGTGGTGGTGGCTACAAATGGGGTTGCAAGGGAGCTTATGGTATTGCTCATTGATTACCTTGATCATGGGCGTGATCAAGGGGTCGTCCGGAATGGTGGGCGGTTTCATCCTAGTGGCAAGAAGGGCGGACATGACAGCTTTGGTAATCGCCGCGCACATTAAGGGGGTGGTGTTTAATGTAGGCTTAATTGGTGTTGTAATCGCCGAACCTGGCATGGCTATAAAGCCGAGGCAGGGATGCTTGAGGGCATCCATTCTGGAGATAATCTAAGCATCCAGGGGGATCGAGGATTATCCAGAGGGATCGGTGCAGTGCGAAAATGCATATGGTTGCATGAGTCGATGCATAGAGTACCGAGTGTTGTAATTCCATAGAGAGCTAATAAACATTCCCTTGTTGTCCAGTGCATTGTTGTTGCTGTTGCTTGTTGTGTGAGTTAGTATTCCGCATTGCGCATAGGGTTGTGCTGAACTAGGGCGGTCCCTAGGCATCACAGGGTTGGTTGAGTGCGAAAAATTCCTTAGGGAAAACCTCTCTCAATTGACCCCGTGACACCTACCATGGTGGTGACGGTGACTGAGAATTAGGGTTCGATTCCGAGAGGAGCCCGAGAAACGGCTACCACATCCAAGGAAGGCAAGCAGGCGCGCAAATTACCCAATCCCGACACGGGGAGGTAGTGACAATAAATAACAATACCGGCTCATTGAGTCCGGTAATTGGAATGAGTACAATCTAAATCCCTTAACGAGGATCCATTGGAGGGCAAGTCCGGTGCCGCAGCTCGCGGTAATTCCAGCTCCAATAGCGTATATTTAAGTTGTTGCAGCTTAAAAAGCTCGTAGTTGGACTTAGGGTTGGGTCGGCCGGTCCGCCTCGGGTGTGCACCGGTCGTCCCGTCCCTTCTACCGTGATGCGCTCCCGGTCTTAGTTGATCGGGTCGTGACTCCGGTGTCGTTACTTTGAAGAAATTAGAGTGCTCAAAGCAAGCCATAGCTCAGTATACATTAGCATGGGATAACATCATAGGATTTCGGTCCTATTGCGTTGGCCTTCTGGATCGGAGTAATGATTAACAGGACAATGGGGCATTCGTATTTCATAGTCGAGGTGAAATTCTTGGATTTATGAAAGACGAACCATGCGAAAGCATTTGCCAAGGATGTTTTCATTAATCAAGAACGAAAGTTGGGGGCTCGAAGACGATCGTATACCGTCCTAGTCTCAACCATAAACGATGCCGACTAGGGATCGGCGGATGTTGCATTTAGGACTCCGCCGCACCTTATGAGAAATCAAAGTTTTTGGGTTCCGGGGAGTATGGTCGCAAGGTCGAAACTTAAAGGAATTGACGGAAGGGCACCACAGGAGTGGAGCCTCGCGGCTTAATTTGACTCAACACGGGGAAACTTACCTGTGTCCAGACATAGTAAGGATTGACAGATCGAGAGCTCTTTCTTGATTCTATGGGTGGTGGTGCATGGCCGTTCTTAGTTGGTGGAGCGATTTGTCCGGTTAATTCCGTTAACGAACGAGACCTCACCGCTAACTAGCTACGTGGAGGTCACCTCCACGCCGCCTTCTTAGAGGGACTATGGCCGTTTAGGCCACGGAAGTTCGAGGCACAATGTGTCCGTGATGCCCTTAGATGTTCGGGGTCGCACGCGCGCTACACCGATGTATTCAACGAGCTACTAGCCTGGCCGACATGTGCCCGGGTAACCTTTGAAAATTTCATCGTGATGGGGATAGATCATTGCAATTGTTGGTCTTCAACGAGGAATTCCTAGTAAGCGCGAGTCATCAGCTCGCGTTGACTACGTCCCCGCCCTTTGTACACACCGCCCGTCGCTCCTACCGATTGAATGGTCCGGTGAAGTGTTCGGATCGCGGCGACGCGGCGGTTCGCCGCCGACGACGTCGCGAGAAGTCCACCGAACCTTATCATTTAGAGGAAGGAGAAGTCGTAACAAGGTTTCCGTAGGTGAACCCGCGGAAGGATCATTGTTGATGCTTGCAAAACGACCCGTGAACCATTGGCACCGTAACATTTGCGACGCAGCGCCCATTGGGTCCTTGTTGTTCAAAGAACAA
>CM077582.1:21055369-21057869 GCA_039657365.1 Stephania yunnanensis
AAGGTGCCAAGGCGGTGCGTGCCAAGGATGTGCAAGGATGTGCAAGGATGTGCCAAGGATGTGCAAGGATGTGCCAAGGATGTGCCAAGGATGTGCAAGGATGTGCCAAGGGATGTGCCAAGGCGCGTGCCAAGGCGTGTGCCAAGGATGCCGATGTGCCAAGGATGTGCCAAGGATGTGCGCAAGTGCGCGCTGCGATGTGCCAAGGTGCCAAGGATGTGCCAGGCGTGCCAAGGATGTGCCAAGGTGCCAAGCGATGTGCCAAGGATGTGCCAAGGCGATGTGCCAAGGCGTGCAAGGATGTGCCAAGGCGTGTGCAAGCGGCGTGTGGCAAGGATGTGCCAAGGCGTGCCAAGCGCTGCTGCGCGTGCCAATGCTGCGTGCGCGATGCCAAGGCGTGCCAAGGCTGGTGCAAGCGCGGTGCCAAGGCGGTGCCAAGGCGTGCCAAGGCGTGCCTGCGTGTGCGTGCAAGCGCGGTGCAAGTGCTGCGCGCGTGCCAAGGCGCGCTGCCAAGTGCGTGGATGTGCAAGGCGGTGCTGCTGTGTGCGCGGTACGCAAGGATGTGCGTGCAAGGATGTGCCAAGGATGTGCCAAGGATGTGCCAAGGATGTGCCAAGGCGTGCAAGCGCGTGCCAAGGATGTGCCAAGGATGTGCCAGGATGTGCCAAGGATGTGCCAAGGATGTGCCAAGGCGCTGCCAAGGATGTGCTGGCGCGTGCTGGCGATGTGCCAAGGCCGTGCCAAGGATGTGCAAGGCGTGCAAGTGTGCAAGGATGTGCCAAGGCGGTGCCAAGGATGTGCCAAGGCGGTGCCAAGGATGTGCCAAGGATGCGCAAGGTGCGCAAGGCGCGTGCCAAGCGTGTGCTGGGATGCTGCCAAGGCGGTGCAAGGATGTGCCAAGGCGTGCAAGGCGCGCTGGCGCGCTGCGCGCTGCGCAAGGGCGTGCAATGCGCAAGGCGTGCCAAGGGTGCCAATGCTGGTGCAAGGTGCCAAGGCGTGCAAGGCGCGTGCAAGGCGTGCTGCCAAGGCGTGCAAGGCGTGCCAAGGGCGTGCAAGGTGTGCAAGGATGTGCCAAGGCGGTGCAAGGATGTGCCAAGGATGTGTGCCAAGTGCGGTGGCGTGTGCCAAGGATGTGCCAAGGCGTGCCAAGGCGTGCTGGGTGCTAAGGCGTGCCAAGGGCGGTGCCAAGGCGTGCCAAGGCGTGCAGGTGTGCAAGGCAAGGGTGCAAGGCGTGCCAAGGGCGTGGCGCGTGGCAAGGGCAAGGCATGGCGTGCCAAGGATGTGCCAAGGCGGTGTCAAGGCCGTGCCAAGGCTCGTTTGATGACCCAAAAATGATATCATCCCAATAGATTTGGACAATCTTGCCTCGTCAAAACTTTGCCAAAAACATCCAAGCTTGCCCAAACCTTCACAAAGCATGCCTCGAAAATTCTAGCATGAACACGTATTCGTTCAACTTTCTTCATGTCTTGTGGCCTCTTTTCAATGATCACTTATCAAAGCTACATTGATCTACCTCAAGAATGTTACTCAAGGATGTTTCTTAACAAAATATATTTTTTTCCATATTTTTAAGTATTTTTCGGCATTTATCTTCTATTTTTTAATTAAAAAATAGTAAAAAATATTTTTTTTGGTCGAATTTTTTTTTTTACCACATGATAATTTTCTTCATTCAATAAGCTTTCCAATGATCACAACCTCATCCCTATATCATTTTTGTACAAAAAGTTATGGCCTAGTACGCTTGGTCTAAATTTGTGATGTTTCCTTTCGAGGTGAGAGAACGGCTTAACATCTACTATAAGGGGGGTGGGTGTTGAGGCAGGGGGTGGCAGGGTGATGCTACTAGCGCTCGCGCTTAGTATTTCCTTGCTATCAACCGCGACTTGGTGGCCGCTTGCATGCTTAGTAGTGATCGGATGGGAGCCCCCTGGCATGCGGCGCGCGGCGGCGAGGGTGGTCCCAGCCTCCGGACAGCGTTTTTAGCGCCGTTCGCGCGAGTGCTGGCCACCACGTTGGACCCTTTCGGTGAAACGACCCTTTCGAGAAAATCCCCATTTCGGTGTCCGGCTTAGGTTTGGATAAATGTTCGAGCGATGCGATGATCCTTTGATCGGCTCATTTTCGATTTGTCACCTTGCCATGCATGACCAAGTCACGACCGGTAGGTGGCAGCCAAGCCATGGGCGGGTCGCATTTTGGGCATGAGCTGGCCAAGGGAAAACTTTGCTACGATTTATCTCGAACCTTTTCTAGACGCACGTAATGGGGGCACAAGAATGGGCTGGGCATTGTGATTGCTCTGGTGGAAACGCCCACGCTTGCAAGGTCTTGCTCGTTTGTGTGTGGGGCCCCGTCAAGAATTGTCCCATCGTTTGTGTCTTGCTAGGCGTACATTGGCGTAGAAGCTATGTTAGATTCCTTGCCAAGTTCAATCTTGGGTTGCGATCAAAGCCATGTAGGGCCACGTCACTATTGGGTGGCGGCTAATACATGA
>CM077582.1:21062869-21075369 GCA_039657365.1 Stephania yunnanensis
TCGCTCGAGCCGCTCCCGCGGCGAGAGCGGCCACCGCGTGTCTGTTTGGGGACTGACTTGGAACGCTCTTTCGAGGGCCTTCTCTGCGTCGAACAACGCCGACTCGAATCGGTACGACAAGGGGAATCCGATCGTTTAATTAAAACAAAGCATTGCGATGGTCCTCATGATGCTAACGCAATGTGATTTCGCCAAAGGTTGCTCGAATGTCAAAGTGAAGAAATTCAACCAAGCGCGGTAAACGGCGGGAGTAACTATGACTCTCTTAAGGTAGCCAAATGCCTCGTCATCTAATTAGTGACGCGCATGAATGGATTAACGAGATTCCCATCGTCCCTCGTCTACTATCCAAATAAACCACACGCCAAGTGGAACGGGCTTCGCGTAATCATGGGAAAGAAGACCTGTTGAGCTTGACTCTAGTCCGACTTTGTGAAATGACTTGAGAGGTGTAGGATAAGTGGGAGTCGTCTCGGCGGCGAAAGTGAAATACCACTACTTTTAACGTTATTTTACTTATTCCGTGGATCTCAAGCGGGCACCGCCCTCATTTTAGTTCCAAGACATGCTTGCGTGTCGATCGTGGCTAAGACATTGTGTGGGGAGTTTGGTCGGGGCGCACATCCGTTAAAAGATAACGCAGTGTCCTAAGATGAGCTCAACGAGAACAAATCTCGTGTGGAACAAAAGGGTAAAAGCTCGTTTGATTTCTCGATTTCCAAGACGAATACGAACCGTGAAAGCGTGGCCTATCGATCCTTTAGATCTTCTAATTTGAAGCTAGAGGTGTCGTAAAAGTTACCACAGTGGATAATCGCTTCTTGTGGCAGGCCAAGCGTTCATAGCGACGTTGCTTTTTGATCCTTCGATGTCGCTCTTCCTATCATGTGAAGCAGATTCACCAAGTGTTGGATTGTTCACCCACCAATAGGAACGTGAGTCGGGTTTAGACCGTCGTGAGACAAAGTTAGTTTTACCCTACCGATGATAGTGCCGCGATAGTAATTCAACCTAGTACGAGAGGAACCGTTGATTCACACAATTGGTCATCGCGCTTGGTTGAAAAGCCGTGGCGCGAAGTTACCGTGTGCAGGATTACGACCGAACGCCTCTAAGTCGGAATCCAGTGCTAGAAAGGCGCGCATGCGCCCGTTGCTCGCTTGCCGACCCGCAGCAGGGGCCTAGGCCCCAAGGGCACGTGTCATTGGAAAAGCTCGCGCGTCGGATCGACCGCGCGGCAGCCTTGAAGTGTTATTTTGAACGAGCGACGGTAGAATCCTTTGCGCACGACTTAAATACGCGACGGGTATTGTAAGTGGCAGAGTGGCCTGCCGCCACGATCCACCGAGATTCAGCCCTTTGTCGCATCGATTCGACCCTCCCTTCATCATTCGCATGCCCCGTCACTTCAAAATAAGTGGTTCCAGCCAAGGAACTCGGGAGGCTCTGTATGCCCTCGAAAACCGGATGCAAGTCACCTTCATCGGGCGTGCCAAGGCCTTCCCCTTCATCATTCCCAAGGCGATGTGCCCAAGGGCGTGCCAAGGCGTGCCAAGTGCCAAGGTGCCAAGGATGTGCCAAGGCGTGCCAAGGATGTGCGCAAGGCGTGCCAAGGCTGTGGCAAGGATGTGCCAAGGATGTGCTGTGCCAAGGCCAAGTGCGCAAGGATGTGCCAAGGCGTGCAAGGATGTGCGATGTGCCAAGGATGTGCCAAGGCTGCGTGCCAAGGCGATGTGCCAAGGATGTGCCAAGGATGTGCCAAGGATGTGCCAAGGATGTGCCAAGGATGTGCCAAGGTGCCAAGGATGTGCCAAGGCGTGCAAGCGTGCCAAGCGGTGTGCGTGCTGTGCAAGGTGCTGGCAAGATGCTGCCAAGGATGTGGCAAGGCGTGCGGTGCTGCGGTGCGTGCAAGGATGTGCCGTGGATGTGCCAAGGTGTGCAAGGTGCTGGCGTGCCAAGGATGTGCCAAGGATGTGCCAAGGGATGTGCCAAGTGATGTGCCAAGGCTGGCGTGCCAAGCAAGGATGTGCCAAGGATGTGCTGGCAAGGATGTGCCAAGGATGTGCCAAGGATGCCAAGGTGTGCCAAGGATGTGCCAAGGATGCCAAGGCGTGCCAAGGATGTGCCAAGGCGCGTGCAAGCGCTGTGCCAAGGCGTGCCAAGGCGTGCCAAGGCGTGCCAAGGATGTGCAAGATGTGCTGCAAGCGCGTGCCAAGGCGTGCGCTGCTGGCGCTGTGCTGTGCGCGTGCCAAGTGTGCGCGGATGCCAAGGTGCAAGGATGTGCTGTGCTGTGCCGTGCCAAGGATGTGCAAGGATGTGCCAAGGATGTGCCAAGGATGTGCTGGGATGTGCCAAGGATGCTGATCGTGCAAGGATGTGCCAAGGCGTGCGCAAGGATGTGCTGGCGCGTGCTGTGCTGCGTGCGTGGATGTGCGCGCGCTGCGCGCTGCGTGCTGCGTGCTGGCGATGTGCATGCGTGCAAGGTGCGTGCCAAGGGCGTGTGCTGGGATGTGCAAGGCGCGATGCTGCGTGCAAGGATGTGCCAAGGCGTGCCAAGGATGTGCCAAGGATGTGCCAAGGATGTGCAAGGCGCTGCGATGTGCAAGGATGTGCCAAGGATGTGCGATGTGCGATGTGCCAAGGCGTGCCAAGGCTGCGTGCGCGATGTGCAAGGGCGCGTGTGCGATGTGCAAGGATGCTGCAAGGCGTGCTGCGCGTGCTGCGCTGCGCGTGCTGCGCTGCGGTGTGCCAAGGATGTGCCGCGCTGCGGTGCTGCCGCGTGCGCAAGGCGCGTGCAAGGCGTGTGCGGATGTGCAAGGCGCGTGCCAAGGCGTGTGCAAGGCGTGCAAGGATGTGCTGCAAGGATGCTGCGCTGCAAGGCGCGTGCAAGGTGTGCTGGCGCTGCGCATGTGCGCGCGCGATGCGTGCCAAGGCGCGTGCCAAGGCTGTGCAAGGCGTGCGCGCGCGCTGCGTGCGCGTGTGCAAGGTGCGTGCTGCTGCGTGCAAGGCGCGCGTGTGCAAGCGATGTGCCAAGTGTGCAAGGCGTGCCTGCGCGGATGTGCGCGGATGTGCCAAGCGATGTGCAAGGATGTGCCAAGGATGTGTGTGCGTGCCAAGGATGTGCCAAGGTGTGCCAAGGAAGGTGTGCTGTGCCAAGGTGCCAAGGATGTGCAAGGCGCGTGCTGCAAGGATGCCAAGGCGCGTGGCAAGGATGTGCTGCGCGCGTGCTGGCGCGTGCAAGGATGTGCCAAGCTGCCAAGGCGGCCAAGGTGCCAAGGATGTGCAAGGCGGTGCTGGCGCGCGTGTGCCAAGCGCGCTGCATGCGCGCTGCTGCTGCGTGTGCAAGGCGTGCGTGCTGGCGCAAGGCGTGCGCGTGCATGTTGCTGCGCGCTGGCGCAAGGCGTGCTGCGGCTGCTGCGCGTGCAAGGCGTGCAAGGCTGTGCCAAGGCGTGCTGCTGGTGTGCTGCAAGGATGTGCAAGGATGTGCCATGTGTGCAAGGATGTGCAAGCATGTGCAAGGATGTGCCAAGGCGTGCCAAGGCGTGCCAAGGCGTGCCTGGCGTGCAAGGCGCGCTGGTGGCGTGCCAAGGTCGTGGTCGTGCAAGGCGTGCAAGGCAAGGCGTGCAAGGGCGTGGCAAGGTGCGCAAGGCGTGCTAAGGCAATGTGCCAAGGATGTGCCAAGGCGGTGTCAAGGCCGTGCCAAGGCTCTTTGATGACCCAAAAATGATATCATCCCAATAGATTTGGACAATCTTGCCTCGTCAAAACTTTGCCAAAAACATCCAAGATTGCCCAAACCTTCACAAAGCATGCCTCGAAAATTCTAGCATGAACACGTATTCGTTCAACTTTCTTCATGTCTTGTGGCCTCTTTTCAATGATCACTTATCAAAGCTACATTGATCTACCTCAAGAATGTTACTCAAGGATGTTTCTTAACAAAATATATTTTTTTCCATATTTTTAAGTATTTTTCTAAGCATTTATCTTCTATTTTATTAATTAAAAAATAGTAAAAAATATTTTTTTTGGTCGAATTTTTTTTTTTACCACATGATAATTTTCTTCATTCAATAAGCTTTCCAATGATCACAACCTCATCCCTATATCATTTTTGTACAAAAAGTTATGGCCTAGTACGCTTGGTCTAAATTTGTGATGTTTCCTTTCGAGGTGAGAGAACGGCTTAACATCTACTATAAGGGGGGGGTGGGTGTTGAGGCAGGGGGTGGCAGTGGTGATGCTACTAGCGCCGCGCTTAGTATTTCCTTGCTATCAACCGCGACTTGGTGGCCGCTTGCATGCTTAGTAGTGATCGGATGGGAGCCCCCTCTGGGCATGCGGCGCGCGGCGGCGAGGGTGGTCCCAAGCAGCCCGGACAGCGTTTTTAGCGCCGTTCGCGCGGAGTGCTGGCCACCACGTTGGACCCTTTCGGTGAAACGACCCTTTCGAGAAAATCCCCATTTCGGTGTCCGGCTTAGGTTTGGATAAATGTTCGAGCGATGCGATGATCCTTTGATCGGCTCATTTTCGATTTGTCACCTTGCCATGCATGACCAAGTCACGACCGGTAGGTGGCAGCCAAGCCATGGGCGGGTCGCATTTTGGGCATGAGCTGGCCAAGGGAAAACTTTGCTACGATTTATCTCGAACCTTTTCTAGACGCACGTAATGGGGGCACAAGAATGGGCTGGGCATTGCGATTGCTCTGGTGGAAACGCCCACGCTTGCAAGGTCTTGCTCGTTTGTGTGTCAGCCCCGTCAAGAATTGTCCCATCGTTTGTGTCTTGCTAGGCGTACATTGGCGTAGAAGCTATGTTAGATTCCTTGACAAGTTCAATCTTGGGTTGCGATCAAAGCCATGTAGGGCCACGTCACTATGGGGTGGCGGCTAATACATGACTCGGGTTTCAACTCGGGTGTTAGACTAGTGTGGGATTAATTGGCTTTTACAATATTTTTGTCTTTGCCGGATGCAAGCGTCTGGGCATTTTGTCGCATGAGATTTGATTGTTTCTTGCCTCGTTCATGCTTGAGTTGCGACTTGGGTATGGGTTTGGCAAGTCGTTGAAGTTGGCTTTTCGTGCTTTTCATTTTCATGCCCACGATCCTTTTAGGTATTTCTTTCGTTGCACACTCATAGTTCCTATGGAGTTGTGTTTTGGGTGACGAGGAATTGCTCAATTGCGAACGTCATGGCGTGTGAGTTGTAATGAGATTGTGTGTCTGGGCTCTCTCTAGTGTGGCGAACCATGCATGTGCAATCTCTTTTCATTTGTTGCTAATGTTAGATTCGACGTTAGCTTTGATTGTGGTTCTTGTATTATTTACATGTGATGTTGTAACGATAGTTGCCGATGTTGGTTCTCTTGCTTTCCCTTATGCTCCTTGTAGGGGTAAAGCTGATGATTGCAAGCTGGTCATGTGCCTCCAACCTTAAATTGCTTGGTGCAATGAATTGTTGGTGCATTATGCTCGCTCGTGCTTTGTGGGTGGGGAAGATGGAAAACGGTGTACAAGTGGCTTTGCCTCTTCTCATCGAGTTGTGTGCATTTAAAAAAGACAATCGCGCTCAACATTGTTCCCTCTTTGCCCAAAGAAGGGTGGACAATGCGGGTGTCGTTAGTGTCGTCTAGGAATGCTACCCGGTTGATCCCGCGCAGTCATATGCTTGTCTCAAAGATTAAGCCATGCATGTGTAAGTATGAACAAATTCAGATCGTGAAACCGCGAATGGCTCATTAAATCGCTTATAGTTTGTTTGATGGTATCTCGCTACTGATAACCGTAGTAATTCTAGAGCTAATACGTGCAACAAACCCCGACTTCGGAAGGGATGCATTTATTAGATAAAAGGTCAATGCGGGCTCGCCCGTTTTCCCGATGATTCATGATAACTCGACGGATCGCATGGCCTTTGTGCCGGCGACGCATCATTCAAATTTCGCCCTATCAACTTTCGATGGTAGGATAGGGGCCTACCGTCACACCCCTAAAAGCGAGACCCGACAGATCAAGCTAGGGCAACAGAACCTAGTAAATGACCAAGTTCCGAGGACTTGGGTGGTTCCGTGGAGGTTAGATGTTGGACTTTGAGGGTTGCAAAGCATGGCCTACGGTGATATGTGTGTGTGCATGTGGGACGCACAAAGGTGTCTAAGCGTGGGCTTAGGCACGGCGCATGGAGACGTCTAGGCGCGGTCTAGACGTAGCGCATCGCCAAAAGCAAGCACTCAAGGTGAAACGCGGTCGTACCTTAGTGCGAGACGCATGGGCGCGAGCACGGCACGCGCGCGGATGCGGCACGCAGAGCGCAGAAGGCAAGCACGCAGCCGCGGAGCGCGGGCGTGCATGCGCGCAAGAACGCGGCGAGCGCGTAGACGCGCGAGCGCGCGCGATCGTGCGCGCATAGCGCGCGCGCATTCGGACGGCGAGCGCATGGTCGCATGCGACGACGCGCGCATACGGTTGAGCGCGATGGATGGATGCGCACATGGGCGAGCGCGCGGACGAGCGCGGGATTTTCCTTGGCACGGCACCTTGGCACGCCTTGGCACGCGCCTGCGCACTTAGGTATTCTTTGGCGTAGTTAGGTACGATCCTTGGCACGGCAAGGTTCGACACATTTCCTGGCGCGATGGTGCCTTAGGCTTGAGAAAGACTGGGCAAGGCGACCTTGGCTTGAGTTGACAAATCTTGACCCGGGCGTTGACCCCGGTCAAAGTACGCTTGGTCTCACTTTGGGATGTTTTCTATTGGAGCTGAGGAAACGGCTTAACATCTACTATAAGGGGAGGTGGTCTCTCCTAGGGGTGGTGTGTGCACGGTAGCATGGTTTACCCTCGAGCATGCCTTGGGCATCATGCCAAGGTAAGTCCCTCGAGCCCATGCTCCGACCACCCCGAGCCGGCTGGGACTCGACGAGCCCCGGCTAGCACCGACGTGCCCGAATCCGACCTGTGCAAAGTTAAGCATTTCCCGTCCGTAGAGAAGCATGAACCACGAGGCGCTGGGAGATCAAATGGCGAGTTATATGAGCAAGCAAGTAGTAGCGGTTACGAAAGGGCTCATTAACTACCTGGTCATGGGCATGACCAAGGCAAGTCCGAGTTTGGTGGCCGGGACGATAATGGTGGTCGTTACAAGTGGTGGCTGTTACAAATGGGAGCAAGCTTATGGTATTGCTCATTGATTACCTTGATCATGGGCGTGATCAAGGGGCCGTCCCGAATGGTGGGCGGTTTCATCCTAGTGGCAAGAAGGAGGCTGACAGCTTGGTAATCGCCGCGCACATTAAGGGGGTGGTGTTTAATGTAGGCTTAATTGGTGTTGTAATCGCCGTCTGGTCGGGCTATAAAGCCAGAGGCAGTGTGGATGCTTGAGGGGGCATCCAATCTGAGAATAATCTAGGCATCCGAGGGATCAATAGAGCATCCGAGAGGATCGGTGTAGTACGAAAATGCATATGGTTGCATGAGTAGATGCACAAAGTTGTACCGAGGGTTGTAATTCCATAGAGAGCTAATAAACATTTCCTTGCCGTCCATTGTATTGTTGTTGTTGTTGCTTGTCGTGTGACTTAGTATTCGCATTGCGCATAGTGGTTGTGCCGAACTAGGGACGGTCCCTAGGCATCACAGGTCGGTTGAGAGCGAAAAATTCCTTAGTGGAAAACCTCTCTCAATCGACCCCGTGACAGCTTGGTATCGAGCCTCTGGTGGAGGTGATTGATCTCTGGTTGGTGAGATTGGTGTTAGAGACAACTCTCCGAACGTGACAAATCAGGGCCAGAGACACATTCGGAGACGATGGCAACAAGAGCAAGCAGAACTAAGTGAGAGGGTTGCTCACTTAGAACAACAATTGGCAACAATGTCCTGCTCCGGCGAACAGCAGAGTCTTCAACATCGTCGCGCGTATTGAAGGCTTGGAAAGGTTGGTGGCGTCGCCGGTGGCCAGGAGGGGTCACAAGCAACCACGATGGCTTTGTGGGAGACGAGATTTGAAGAGCTTGAAGCATATGTGCGCTCTCGTGGTAGAGCAAACCACCGATATACTTGCGGATATGGCAATGGAGGTGAAGGTGCTTAAGCGAGCCGTGGGCGGATCCTGAGGGTGCCGTTACGGTGAAATCTCGAACCAAAATACGGAGCCAAAGAAATTCTCAGTGGAAGCTGAGCGCTAAGGAGCTTGAGAATTTTCTTTGGGACATGGAGCAAGATTTTGCAAATATCGGCACTGAGGAGGGCAAGAAGGTTACCTTGACCTCGATGTATCTCGAGGGAGATGCAAAGCTTTGGTGGCGAACCGTAGTTGACAACGATGTAGCCGCTGGTCGACCAAAGATTGAGACGCGGGAGGCGCCGAAACGGAATTGAAGGAGCAATTCCTACCCACGAATGCGGCATGGCAAGCGCGGGAGGCGTTACGCCGCTGAAGCAGAAAGGGACTGCTAGAGAATACGTGAAGGAATTCTCTTCCCATCGCTTGACATTAAGAACATGTCCGAGGAGGACAAATTGTTCAATTTCACTACCGGATTGCAAGGATGGGCGCAATGAGTCGCGCGACGCAAGGCGTGAAGGACTTGCAGAGTGCAATTGGTGGATGGATGATAGTCCGGTTGATTACAAACCAGCGGTACTTCTTTTGAAGAGAAAGAAAAGAAGTACAAGGAGAAGGATCGAACGGGTAGATCCAAGAAGGAGGAGGAGTCTTTTCAAAAGATGATGCTAGTGCCAAAGCATCAAAAGGGAAGCTGGGTCGTTTCATATGTGACGGCCCTCATGTGGCAAAGGATTGCCCAAAAAGAGAGAAGCTCGAATGCGATTGTGGTGGACGAACATGAGGTTCGAATGAACCCCTTGCAGCTGATCAACACGTGTGTGTGCACAAAGCCGGAGCATCGCTGGGACCGATGTTCGTGGAGGCTCAAGTCAATCACCAGAGGTGAAGGTGCCGATCGATACGGGGGCCACACATTCGATGATAGCAAAGTGAACCTAGCTCTAAGCTTGGTTTGAAGCTTCATGAGAGTGCAAGTATGGTGAAGGCAACAATTCCGAACCAAAGAAGGCCGCGGGGGTAGCTTTGGACGTGGATATTCGGATTGGTGCTTGGGATGGCAAGGTAAACTGGTTGCTATTCCGTTGGATGATTTTGAGATCATTGCGGGAAATGATTTCTTGGTGGTCGGAGTGTCGCCGTGATTCCATCACTTCATGGCTTGCCGATCATGGATGAGAAGAAGCCGTGCTTTGTTCCAAATGATGCGAGGCAGGGCAAAGGCAATGCACCAAGGTTGGTGGCATTGCAAGTACGTGATCCGATGGAGGTATGTTGCTTTGGCTGGGCAACACCTGGTGAACAGCAGAGTTGGAGCGTTCGACGAGGCATCGAACAATTCGGCGGGGGATGTTTGTCACACCCCTAAAAGCGAGACCCGACAGATCGGCTAGGGCAATGCAGAACCTAGTAAATGACCAAGTTCCGAGGACTGGGTGGTTCCGTGGAGGTTAGATGTGGACTTTGAGGGTTGCAAAGATGGCCTACGGTGATATGTGTGTGTGCATGGGACGCACAAAGGTGTCTAAGCGTGGGCTTAGGCACGGCGCATGGAGACGTCAGGCGCGGTCTAGACGACGCAGCGCATCGCCAAAAGCAAGCACAAGGTGAAACGCGGTCGTACCTTAGTGCGAGACGCATGGGCGTGGAGCACGGCACGCGCGCGGATGCGCACGCAGAGCGCAGAAGGCAAGCACGCAGCCGCGAGCGCGGCGTGCATGCGCGCAAGAACGCGGCGAGCGCGTAGAGACGCGCGAGCGCGCGCGATCGTGCGCGCATAGGCGCGCGCATTCGGACGGCGAGCGCATGGTCGCATGCGACGACGCGCGCATACGGCTGAGCGCGGATGGATGCGCACATGGGCGAGCGCGCGGACGAGCGCGGGATTTTCCTTGGCACGGCACCTGGCACGCCTTGGCACGGCGCCTGCGCGCACTTAGGTATTCTTTGGCGTAGTTAGGTACGATCCTTGGCACGGCAAGGTTCGACACATTTCCTGGGCGCGATGGTGCCTTAGGCTTGAGAAAGACTGGGCAAGGCGGACCTTGGCTCGAGTTGACAAATCTTGACCCGGGCGTTGACCCCGGTCAAAGTACGCTTGGTCTCACTTTGGGATGTTTTCTATGGAGCGAGGAAACGGCTTAACATCTACTATAAGGGGAGGTGGTCTCTCCTAGGGGGGTGGTGTGTGCACAGTAGCATGGTTTACCCTCGAGCATGCCTTGGGCATCATGCCAAGGTAAGTCCCTCGAGCCCATGCTCCGATCACCCCGAGCCGGCTGGGACTCGACGAGCCCCGGCTAGCACCGACGTGCTCGAACGACCTGTGCAAAGTTAAGCATTTCCCGTCCCGTAGAGAAGCATGAACCACGAGGCTGGGAGATCAAATGGCAGAGTTATATGAGCAAGCAAGTAGTAGCGGTTACGAAAGGGCTCATTAACTACCTTGGTCATGGGCATGACCAAGGCAAGTCCGAGTTTGGTGGCCGGGACGATAATGGTGGTCGTTACAAGTGGTGGCTGTTACAAATGGGAGCAAGCTTATGGTATTGCTCATTGATTACCTTGATCATGGGCGTGATCAAGGGGCCGTCCCGAATGGTGGGCGGTTTCATCCTAGTGGCAAGAAGGAGGGGCGACAGCTTGGTAATCGCCGCGCACATTAAGGGGGTGGTGTTTAATGTAGGCTTAATTGGTGTTGTAATCGCCGTCCTGGTCGGGCTATAAAGCCGAGGCAGTGGATGCTTGAGGGGGCATCCAATCGGAGAATAATCTAGGCATCCGAGGGATCAATAGAGCATCCGAGAGGACGGTGTAGTACGAAAATGCATATGGTTGCATGAGTAGATGCACAAAGTGTACCGAGGGTTGTAATTCCATAGAGAGCTAATAAACATTTCCTGTCGTCCATTGTATTGTTGTTGTTGTTGCTTGTCGTGTGACTTAGTATTCGCATTGCGCATGTGGTTGTGCCGAACTAGGGACGGTCCCTAGGCATCACAGGTCTGGTTGAGAGCGAAAAATTCCTTAGTGGAAAACCTCTCTCAATTGACCCCGTGACACCTACCATGGTGGTGACGGTGACTGAGAATTAGGGTTCGATTCCGAGAGGAGCCCGAGAAACGGCTACCACATCCAAGGAAGGCAAGCAGCGCGCAAATTACCCAATCCCGACACGGGGAGGTAGTGACAATAAATAACAATACCGGCTCATTGAGTCCGGTAATTGGAATGAGTACAATCTAAATCCCTTAACGAGGATCCATCGAGGGCAAGTCCGGTGCCAAGCAGCTCGCGGTAATTCCACTCCAATAGCGTATATTTAAGTTGTTGCGCTTAAAAAGCTCGTAGTTGGACTTAGGTGGGTGGTCGGCTCACGGCCCGCCTCGGTGTGCACCTGTCGTCCCGTCCCTTCTACCGGTGATGCGCTCCGGTCTTAGTTGATCGGGTCGTGACTCCGTGTCGTTACTTTGAAGAAATTAGAGTGCTCAAAGCAAGCCATAGCTCAGTATACATTAGCATGGGATAACATCATAGGATTTCGGTCCTATTGCGTTGGCCTTCTGGATCGGAGTAATGATTAACAGGACAATGGGGCATTCGTATTTCATAGTCGAGGTGAAATTCTTGGATTTATGAAAGACGAACCATCGCGAAAGCATTTGCCAAGGATGTTTTCATTAATCAAGAACGAAAGTGGGGGCTCGAAGACGATCGATACCGTCCTAGTCTCAACCATAAACGATGCCGACTAGGGATCGGCGGATGTTGCATTTAGGACTCCGCCGCACCTTATGAGAAATCAAAGTTTTTGGGTTCCGGGGAGTATGGTCGCAAGGCCGAAACTTAAAGGAATTGACGGAAGTGGCACCACAGAGTGGAGCCTCGCGGCTTAATTTGACTCAACACGGGGAAACTTACCTGTGTCCAGACATAGTAAGGATTGACAGACCGAGAGCTCTTTCTTGATTCTATGGGTGGTGGTGCATGGCCGTTCTTAGTTGGTGGAGCGATTTGTCCGGTTAATTCCGTTAACGAACGAGACCTCACCGCTAACTAGCTACGTGGAGGTCACCTCCACGCCCTTTTAGAGGGACTATGGCCGTTTAGGCCACGGAAGTTTGAGGCACAATGTGTCCGTGATGCCCTTAGATGTTCGGGGTCGCACGCGCGCTACACCGATGTATTCAACGAGCTACTAGCCTGGCCGACATGTGCCCGGGTAACCTTTGAAAATTTCATCGTGATGGGGATAGATCATTGCAATTGTTGGTCTTCAACGAGGAATTCCTAGTAAGCGCGAGTCATCACCGCGTTGACTACGTCCCCGCCTTTGTACACACCGCCCGTCGCTCCTACCGATTGAATGGTCCCGTGAAGTGTTCGGATCGCGGCGACGCGGCGGTTCGCCGCCGACGACGTCGCGAGAAGTCCAC
>CM077582.1:21080369-21082869 GCA_039657365.1 Stephania yunnanensis
AGGCGTGCAAGGCGTGCCAAGGCGCGTGCCAAGGATGCCAGGCGCTGTGCCAAGGATGTGCGATGCGTGCAAGGCGGCGCGCTGCGCGCGCGTGCAAGGGCGCTGTGCCGCGCTGCAAGGCGTGCGCAAGGCGCGTGCCAAGGCTGCGCGTGGCGTGTGGCTGGCGGATGTGCAAGGATGTGCAAGCTGATGGTGCCAAGGCTGTGCCAAGGATGCCAAGGATGTGCCAAGGATGTGCAAGGTGCAAGGATGTGCCAAGGCGTGCATGGATGTGCAAGTGCGGTGCCAAGGCGTGCTGGCGCGTGCCAAGCGATGTGCCAAGGTCGTGCTGGCGTGCAAGGCGCTGTGCTGCTGCGATGTGCTGCGTGCTGTGCGCGCGTGCGATGCTGTGCTGCGTGCCGCGCGTGCGCGCTGCGCGCGCTGCGTGCGCGTGCGCGTGTGCTGCAAGGCGCTGGCGGTGCGCAAGCGCTGCAAGGCTGCTGTGCGTGCGCAAGGCGTGCAAGGCGTGCTGGCGCGTGCTGCTGGCGATGTGCGATGTGCCAAGGCGCGTGCCAAGCGCGTGCAAGGATGTGCAAGCGATGTGCAAGGCGTGCCAAGGCGTGTGTGCGTGCCGGCGCGTGCGGTGCTGCTGCGCTGTGCGTGCGCAAGGCGTGCTGCGGGTGCGCGCGTGCTGGCGCTGCGTGCTGTGGCGCGTGCGCGCGCTGGCGCGTGCTGCGCGGTGCTGCGTGCAAGGATGTGCCAAGCGCGTGCTGGCGATGTGCTCAGGATGTGCCAAGGATGTGCTCAGGCGGTGCAAGGATGTGCCAAGGCGCGCTGCCAAGGATGTGCCAAGCGCGGTGCAAGGATGTGCCAAGGCGGTGCCAAGGATGTGCCAAGGCGTGCCAAGGATGTGCCAAGGTGCGCGTGCAGTGCGCGCTGTGCGCTGCTGCGCTGGTGCTGCGGTGCCAAGGATGTGCAAGGCGGTGCAAGGCGCGCTGCGTAAGGCGTGCGCGGCGTGCGCGTGCTGCGGTGTGCTGGCGTGCTGGCGCGGCTGCGCAGGCGGTGGCAAGGGTGCAAGGCGCGTGCCAAGGCGTGCAAGGCGTGTGCAAGGATGTGCCAAGGCGCGTGCTGGCGCGTGCCAAGGATGTGCCAAGGATGTGCCAAGGCGGTGCCAAGGATGTGCCAAGTGCCAAGGCGTGCCAAGGCGTGCTGCGTGCGGCGCGTGCCAAGGCGTGCCAAGGGCGTGCGCAAGGGCGTGCCAAGGCGTGCAAGGCGCGTGTGCAAGGGCGTGCTGCAAGGCGGCAAGGCGTGCAAGGCGTGCCAAGGCGGTGCCAAGGATGTGCCAAGGCGGTGTCAAGGCCGTGCCAAGGCTCGTTTGATGACCCAAAAATGATATCATCCCAATAGATTTGGACAATCTTGCCTCGTCAAAACTTTGCCAAAAACATCCAAGATTGCCCAAACCTTCACAAAGCATGCCTCGAAAATTCTAGCATGAACACGTATTCGCTCAACTTTTTTCATGTCTTGTGGCCTCTTTTCAATGATCACTTATCAAAGCTACATTGATCTACCTCAAGAATGTTACTCAAGGATGTTTCTTAACAAAATATATTTTTTTCCATATTTTTAAGTATTTTTCGGCATTTATCTTCTATTTTATTAATTAAAAAATAGTAAAAAATATTTTTTTTGGTCGAATTTTTTTTTTACCACATGATAATTTTCTTCATTCAATAAGCTTTCCAATGATCACAACCTCATCCCTATATCATTTTTGTACAAAAAGTTATGGCCTAGTACGCTTGGTCTAAATTTGTGATGTTTCCTTTCGAGGTGAGAGAACGGCTTAACATCTACTATAAGGGGGGTGGGTGTTGAGGGGGGGGTGGCAGGGTGATGCTACTAGCGCTCGCGCTTAGTATTTCCTTGCTATCAACCGCGACTTGGTGGCCGCTTGCATGCTTAGTAGTGATCGGATGGGAGCCCCCTCGCATGCGGCGGCGCGGCGGCGAGGGTGGTCCAAGCAGCCTCCGGACAGCGTTTTTAGCGCCGTTCGCGCGGAGTGCTGGCACCACGTTGGACCCTTTCGGTGAAACGACCCTTTCGAGAAAATCCCCATTTCGGTGTCCGGCTTAGGTTTGGATAAATGTTCGAGCGATGCGATGATCCTTTGATCGCTCATTTTCGATTTGTCACCTTGCCATGCATGACCAAGTCACGACCGGTAGGTAGGTGGCAAGCCATGGGCGGGTCGCATTTTGGGCATGAGCTGGCCAAGGGAAAACTTTGCTACGATTTATCTCGAACCTTTTCTAGACGCACGTAATGGGGGCACAAGAATGGGCGGGGCATTGCGATTGCTCTGGTGGTGAAACGCCCACGCTTGCAAGGTCTTGCTCGTTTGTGTGTGGGGCCCCGTCAAGAATTGTCCCATCGTTTGTGTCTTGCTAGGCGTACATTGGCGTAGAAGCTATGTTAGATTCCTTGACAAGTTCAATCTTGGGTTGCGATCGTGCCA
>CM077582.1:21090369-21092869 GCA_039657365.1 Stephania yunnanensis
GGATGTGCCAAGGCGTGCCAAGGCGTGCGCAAGGCGTGCAAGGCGCGTGCGCGTGCGTGTGCAAGCGCGCGTGCGCGTGCAAGCGTGTGCAAGGCGTGCCAAGGCGTGCCAAGGCGTGCTGCCAAGGCGGTGCCAAGGATGTGCCAAGGATGTGCCTGGCGATGTGCCAAGGATGTGCCAAGGATGTGCCAAGGCGATGTGCCTGGCGTGGATGTGCCAAGGCGCGTGCAAGGATGTGCAAGGATGTGCCAAGGCGCGTGCCAAGGCGTGCTGCGCTGTGGCGTGGCGCTGTGTGCGTGGCGTGTGCAAGGCGTGTGCTGGTGTGTGCAAGGCGTGCTGCGCGTGCGCGTGCTGCGCGGCGCTGCTGTGCGCGTGCGTGCGCTGCGTGCGCGTGGTGCGGTGCTGGTGCTGCGGTGCCAAGGCGTGCAAGCGCGTGCGTGTGCAAGGCTGCAATGTGCCAAGGATGTGCTGCGCAAGGCGGCTGGATGTGCAAGGATGTGCCAAGGTGCCAATGTGGCGCGTGCCAAGCGCGTGCGCGGCGCGTGCAAGTGCGCGTGCCAAAGCGCGTGTGCAAGGCGCGCGTGCGCTGTGCGTGCCAGGCGTGTGCGTGCGTGCGTGCTGCGCCAAGCGTGTGCTGTGTGCCAAGGCGGCGGTGCTGCGCGGCGTGCTGCGCGTGTGCAAGGTGCTGCAAGGCGTGCCAAAGGATGTGCCATGTGCCAAGTCGTGCCAAGGATGTGCTAGGATGTGCCAAGGATGTGCCAGCGGTGCCAAGGATGTGCCAAGGCGTGCCAAGGATGTGCCAAGTGCGGTGCCAAGGATGTGCCAAGGCGGTGCCAAGGATGTGCCAAGGCGCGTGCCAAGGATGTGCCAAGGCGTGCCATGTGCCAAGCGCGGTGCGCGCTGTGCTGCGTGTGCTGCTGGGCGTGCCAAGGCGTGCTGCAAGGCGCTGCGCGCGTGCAAGGCGTGCAAGGGTGTGCAAGGCGCGTGCAAGTGCGCGCGTGTGGCCAAGGCGTGCCAAGGCGCGTGCCAAGGGCGTGCAAGGCGGTGCAAGGATGTGCAAGGATGTGCAAGGATGTGTGCAAGGCGGTGCCAAGGATGTGCCAAGGATGTGCCAAGGGTGCCAAGCGTGCGTGCAAGGCGTGCAAGGCGTGTGGTCGCAAGGCGTGCGCGTGCAAGGCGTGCCAAGGGCGTGCCAAGGCGGTGCCAAGGCGTGCAAGGCGCGTGCAAGGCGTGCAAGGCGTGCCAAGGCGTGCCAAGGCGGTGCCAAGGATGTGCCAAGGCGGTGTCAAGGCCGTGCCAAGGCTCGTTTGATGACCCAAAAATGATATCATCCCAATAGATTTGGACAATCTTGCCTCGTCAAAACTTTGCCAAAAACATCCAAGATTGCCCCAACCTTCACAAAGCATGCCTCGAAAATTCTAGCATGAACACGTATTCGTTCAACTTTTTCATGTCTTGTGGCCTCTTTTCAATGATCACTTATCAAAGCTACATTGATCTACCTCAAGAATGTTACTCAAGGATGTTTCTTAACAAAATATATTTTTTTCCATATTTTTAAGTATTTTTCGGCATTTATCTTCTATTTTATTAATTAAAAAATAGTAAAAAATATTTTTTTTGGTCGAATTTTTTTTTTACCACATGATAATTTTCTTCATTCAATAAGCTTTCCAATGATCACAACCTCATCCCTATATCATTTTTGTACAAAAAGTTATGGCCTAGTACGCTTGGTCTAAATTTGTGATGTTTCCCTTTCGAGGTGAGAGAACGGCTTAACATCTACTATATAAGGGGGTGGGTGTTGAGGGGGGGGGTGGCAGGGTGATGCTACTAGCGCTCGCGCTTAGTATTTCCTTGCTATCAACCGCGACTTGGTGGCCGCTTGCATGCTTAGTAGTGATCGGATGGGAGCCCCCCCTGGCATGCGGCGGCGCGGCGGCGAGGGTGGTCCGGCAGCTCCGGACAAGCGCGTTTTTAGCGCGCCGTTCGCGCGGAGTGCTGGCCTACCACGTTGGACCCTTTCGGTGAAACGACCCTTTCGAGAAAATCCCCATTTCGGTGTCCGGTTTAGGTTTGGATAAATGTTCGAGCGATGCGATGATCCTTTGATCGCTCATTTTCGATTTGTCACCTTGCCATGCATGACCAAGTCACGACGGTAGGTGGCAGCCATGGGCGGGTCGCATTTTGGGCATGAGCTGGCCAAGGGAAAACTTTGCTACGATTTATCTCGAACCTTTTCTAGACGCACGTAATGGGGGCACAAGAATGGGCGGGGCATTGCGATTGTCTGGTGGAAACGCCCACGCTTGCAAGGTCTTGCTGTTTGTTTGTGTGTGGGGCCCCGTCAAGAATTGTCCCATCGTTTGTGTCTTGCTAGGCGTACATTGGCGTAGAAGCTATGTTAGATTCCTTGACAAGTTCAATCTTGGGTTGCGATCAAAGCCATGTAGGGCCACGTCACTATTGGGTGGCGGCTAATACATGACTC
>CM077582.1:21100369-21102869 GCA_039657365.1 Stephania yunnanensis
GATGTGCCAAGCGATGTGCCAAGCGCGTGTGCAAGCGTGCAAGGCGTGTGCAAGCGTGCGTGCGCAATGCGCGTGCGCAAGGTGGTGCCAGGCGCGTGTGCCAAGGTGTGCGGTGCCAAGGATGTGCAAGGCGGTGCCTGCGATGTGCCAAGGATGTGCCAAGGCGGTGCCAGGATGTGCCAAGGCGCAAGGATGTGCCAAGGCGTGCCAAGGATGTGCCAAGGCGTGCCAAGGATGTGCCAGGATGTGCCAAGGATGTGCAAGATGTGCAAGGATGTGTGGATGTGCCAATGTGCAAGCGCGTGCCAAGGTGTGCCAAGGTGTGCAAGGCGGTGCAAGCGGTGCAAGTGCGTGTGCCAAGGCGGCTGCAAGGTGCTGCGTGTGCAAGGTGCAAGCGTGTGCAAGGCGGTGCAAGGCGCGTGCCAAGGCGGTGCGCGTGCAAGTGCGCTGTGCGTGCTGGGCGCGTGCAAGGCGTGCGTGCGGTGCGGCTGGCGTGCGCTGGCGCGTGCAAGCGGTGCAAGGATGTGCCAAGGCGGTGCCAAGGCGGTGCGGTGCCAAGGATGTGCCAAGGATGTGTGGCTGCGGTGCAAGGCGTGCTGGCGTGCAAGCGCGCGCGCTGCGTGCGGCGTGTGCGCCAAGGCGTGCTGGCGGTGCGCAAGGCGGTGCAAGGCGTGCGCGGTGCTGGCGGTGCTGCGGTGCTGCGCTGCGTGCGCAAGGCGTGGTGGTGCGGTGCTGTGGCGGTGCTGCGGTGTGCAAGTGCGTGCCAAGGATGTGCCTAGGATGTGCCAAGGATGTGCCTAGATGTGCGGTGCCAGGCGATGTGCCAATGTGCCAAGCGCGTGCCAAGGATGTGCCAAGATGTGCGGTGCCAAGGATGTGCCTAGGCGGTGCCAGGATGTGCCAAGGTGTGCAAGGATGTGCCAAGGCGGGCGCGTGGCGTGCAAGTGCGCGTGTGCCAAGGCGGTGCCAAGGGTGTGCGCGTGCTGGTGCCATGTGCCAAGGCGCAAGGCGTGCAAGCGCGTGTGCGGCGGTGCAAGGCGGCGTGCAAGGCGTGCGTGCGTGCTGCAAGGCGGTGCAAGGCGGTGCCAAGGCGTGCAAGGTCGTGCAAGGCGGTGCCAAGGATGTGCAAGGCGGTGCCAAATGCGGTGCCAAGGATGTGCCAAGGATGTGCCAAGGCGGTGCAAGGCGTGCAAGGCGTGCCAAGGCGCGTGCGGCGTGCGTGCGTGCCAAGGGCGTGCCAAGGCGTGCCAAGGCGGTGCCAAGGCGTGCCAAGGCGGTGCCAAGGCGGTGCCAAGGGCGTGCAAGGCGTGCAAGGCGTGCCAAGGCGGTGCCAAGGATGTGCCAAGGCGGTGTCAAGGCCGTGCCAAGGCTCGTTTGATGACCCAAAAATGATATCATCCCAATAGATTTGGACAATCTTGCCTCGTCAAAACTTTGCCAAAAACATCCAAGATTGCCCAAACCTTCACAAAGCATGCCTCGAAAATTCTAGCATGAACACGTATTCGTTCAACTTTTTCATGTCTTGTGGCCTCTTTTCAATGATCACTTATCAAAGCTACATTGATCTACCTCAAGAATGTTACTCAAGGATGTTTCTTAACAAAATATATTTTTTTCCATATTTTTAAGTATTTTTCGGCATTTATCTTCTATTTTATTAATTAAAAAATAGTAAAAAATATTTTTTTTGGTCGAATTTTTTTTTTACCACATGATAATTTTCTTCATTCAATAAGCTTTCCAATGATCACAACCTCATCCCTATATCATTTTTGTACAAAAAGTTATGGCCTAGTACGCTTGGTCTAAATTTGTGATGTTTCCCTTTGGAGGTGAGAGAACGGCTTAACATCTACTATAAGGGGGGGTGGGTGTTGAGGCAGGGGGGTGGCAGGGTGATGCTACTAGCGCTCGCGCTTAGTATTTCCTTGCTATCAACCGCGACTTGGTGGCCGCTTGCATGCTTAGTAGTGATCGGATGGGAGCCCCCCCCTGCATGCGGCGGCGCGGCGGCGAGGGTGGTCCGGCAGCCTCCGGACAAGCGTTTTTAGCGCCGTTCGCGCGGAGTGCTGGCCAGTCACGTTGGACCCTTTCGGTGAAACGACCCTTTCGAGAAAATCCCCATTTCGGGTGTCCGGTTTAGGTTTGGATAAATGTTCGAGCGATGCGATGATCCTTTGATCGGCTCATTTTCGATTTGTCACCTTGCCATGCATGACCAAGTCACGACCGGGTAGGTGGCAGCCATGGGCGGGTCGCATTTTGGGCATGAGCTGGCCAAGGGAAAACTTTGCTACGATTTATCTCGAACCTTTTCTAGACGCACGTAATGGGGGCACAAGAATGGGCGGGGCATTGCGATTGTCGGTGGAAACGCCCACGCTTGCAAGGTCTTGCTCGTTTGTGTGTTGGGGCCCCGTCAAGAATTGTCCCATCGTTTGTGTCTTGCTAGGCGTACATTGGCGTAGAAGCTATGTTAGATTCCTTGACAAGTTCA
>CM077582.1:21110369-21120369 GCA_039657365.1 Stephania yunnanensis
TGTGCCAAGGCGGTGCCAAGGCGTGCCAAGGCGCGTGTGCGCGTGCAAGCGCGTGCTGGCGTGCCTGGCGGTGCGGTGCAAGGCGTGCAAGGCGGTGGCGGTGCCAAGCGATGTGCCAATGTGCGGTGCAAGGCGGTGCCAAGGATGTGCCTAGGCGGTGCCAAGGATGTGCCAAGGCGTGCCAAGGATGTGCCAAGTGCGGTGCCAAGGATGTGCCAAGGCGGTGCCAAGGATGTGCCAAAATGTGCGGTGCCAAGGATGTGCCAAGGCGTGCCAAGGCGGTGCCAAGCGGTGCCGCTGGCGGTGCAAGCGGTGCCAAGGATGTGCCAAGGCGGTGCAAGGCGTGCCAAGCGTGCGCGGCGGCGCGCTGCAAAGCGCGCGCGTGCGCGTGGCAAGCGTGTAAGGTGCGGCGGTGCCAAGGCGTGCTGCGCGCGTGCAAGTGCGGTGCAAGGCGTGCAAGGCGTGCGTGCAAGGCGGTGCCAAGGATGTGCCAAGGATGGTGCCGTGGGTGCCAAGATGTGCCAAGCGATGTGCAAGGCGGTGCCAGTGCGTGCAAGGCGTGCGCGCGTGCGGTGCTGTGCGTGCTGGCGGTGCCTGGCGGCGTGCTGGGCGTGCAAGGCGTGCCAAGGCGGTGCAAGGCGGTGTGCAAGGCGGTGCTGCTGCGCGGTGCCAAGGCGGTGCCAAGCGGCGGTGCCAAGCGGTGCAAGGCGGTGCCAAGCGTGCCAAGGCGGTGCCAAGTCGTGCCAAGGATGTGCCTAGGATGTGCCAAGGATGTGCCTAGGCGGTGCCAAGGATGTGCCAAGGCCGTGCCAAGGATGTGCCAAGCCGGTGCCAAGGATGTGCCTAGGCGGTGCCAAGGATGTGCCAAGGCGGTGCCAAGGATGTGCCAAGGTCGTGCCAAGGCGGTGCCAAGGCGGTGCCAAGGCGGTGCCAAGGATGTGCCAAGGCGGTGCAAGGCGTGCAAGGTGTGCGTGCTGGCAAGGTGTGCGGGCGTGCCAAGGCGTGCAAGGCGTGTGCGTGCAAGGCGGTGCCAAGGCGTGCCAAGGCGTGCAAGGGTCTGCCAAGGCGGTGCCAAGGATGTGCCAAGGCGGTGCCAAGATGCGGTGCCAAGGATGTGCCAAGGATGTGCCAAGGCGGTGCCAAGGCGTGCCAAGGTCGTGGCGTGCAAGGCGGTGCCAAGGCGTGCCAAGGGCGTGCCAAGGCGGTGCCAAGGTCGTGCCAGGGCGTGCGGTGCCAAGGCGGTGCCAAGGCGTGCAAGGCGTGCCAAGGCGGCGTGCCAAGGCGGCGCCAAGGATGTGCCAAGGCGGTGTCAAGGCCGTGCCAAGGCTCGTTTGATGACCCAAAAATGATATCATCCCAATAGATTTGGACAATCTTGCCTCGTCAAAACTTTGCCAAAAACATCCAAGATTGCCCAAACCTTCACAAAGCATGCCTCGAAAATTCTAGCATGAACACGTATTCGTTCAACTTTTTCATGTCTTGTGGCCTCTTTTCAATGATCACTTATCAAAGCTACATTGATCTACCTCAAGAATGTTACTCAAGGATGTTTCTTAACAAAATATATTTTTTCCATATTTTTAAGTATTTTTCGGCATTTATCTTCTATTTTATTAATTAAAAAATAGTAAAAAATATTTTTTTTGGTCGAATTTTTTTTTTACCACATGATAATTTTCTTCATTCAATAAGCTTTCCAATGATCACAACCTCATCCCTATATCATTTTTGTACAAAAAGTTATGGCCTAGTACGCTTGGTCTAAATTTGTGATGTTTCCCTTTGGAGGTGAGAGAACGGCTTAACATCTACTATAGGGGGGGGGTGGGTGTTGAGGGGGGGTGGCAGGGTGATGCTACTAGCGCTCGCGCTTAGTATTTCCTTGCTATCAACCGCGACTTGGTGGCCGCTTGCATGCTTAGTAGTGATCGGATGGGAGCCCCCCCCTTGGCATGCATGCGCGCGCGGCGGCGAGGGTGGTCCGGCAGCTCCGGACAGCGTTTTTAGCGCTGTTCGCGCGGAGTGCTGGCCGACTACGTTGGACCCTTTCGGTGAAACGACCCTTTCGAGAAAATCCCCATTTCGGGTGTCCGGTTTAGGTTTGGATAAATGTTCGAGCGATGCGATGATCCTTTGATCGGCTCATTTTCGATTTGTCACCTTGCCATGCATGACCAAGTCACGACCGGGTAGGTGGCAGCCATGGGCGGGTCGCATTTTGGGCATGAGCTGGCCAAGGGAAAACTTTGCTACGATTTATCTCGAACCTTTTCTAGACGCACGTAATGGGGGCACAAGAATGGGCGGGGCATTGCGATTGTCGGTGGAAACGCCCACGCTTGCAAGGTCTTGCTCTGTTTGTGTGTTGGGGCCCCGTCAAGAATTGTCCCATCGTTTGTGTCTTGCTAGGCGTACATTGGCGTAGAAGCTATGTTAGATTCCTTGACAAGTTCAATCTTGGGTTGCGATCGGCCATGTAGGGCCACGTCACTATTGGGTGGCGGCTAATACATGACTGGGTTTCAACTCGGGTGTTAGACTAGTGTGTGGGATTAATTGGCTTTTACAATATTTTTGTCTTTGCCGGATGCAAGCGTCGGGGCATTTTGTCGCATGAGATTTGATTGTTTCTTGCCTCGTTCATGCTTGAGTTGCGACTTGGGTATGGGTTTGGCAAGTGTTGAAGTTGGCTTTTCGTGCTTTTCATTTTCATGCCCAACGATCCTTTTAGGTATTTCTTTCGTTGCACACTCATAGTTCCTATGGAGTTGTGTTTTGGGTGACGAGGAATTGCTCAATTGCGAACGTCATGGCGTGTGAGTTGTAATGAGATTGTGTGTCTTGGGCTCTCCTCTAGTGTGGCGAACCATGCATGTGCAATCTCTTTTCATTTGTTGCTAATGTTAGATTCGACGTTAGCTTTGATTGTGGTTCTTGTATTATTTACATGTGATGTTGTAACGATAGTTGCTTGATGTTGGTTCTCTTGCTTTCCCTTATGCTCCTTGTAGGGGTAAAGCGGATGATTGCTGCGGGTCATGTGCCTCCAACCTTAAATTGCTTGGTGCAATGAATTGTTGGTGCATTATGCTCGTTCGTGCTTGTGGGTGGGGAAGATGGAAAACGGTGTACAAGTGGCTTTGCCTCTTCTCATCGAGTTGTGTGCATTAAAAAAGACAATCGCGCTCTCAACATTGTTCCCTCTTTGCCCAAAGCAAGGGTGGACAATGCGGGGTGTCGTTAGTGTCGTCTAGGAATGCTACCCGGTTGATCCCGCCGTAGTCATATGCTTGTCTCAAAGATTAAGCCATGCATGTGTAAGTATGAACAAATTCAGATCGTGAAACTGCGAATGGCTCATTAAATCGCTTATAGTTTGTTTGATGGTATCTCGCTACTCGGATAACCGTAGTAATTCTAGAGCTAATACGTGCAACAAACCCCGACTTCGGAAGGGATGCATTTATTAGATAAAAGGTCAATGCGGGCTCTGCCCGTTTTCCTGATGATTCATGATAACTCGACGGATCGCATGGCCTTTGTGCCGGCGACGCATCATTCAAATTTCTGCCCTATCAACTTTCGATGGTAGGATAGGGGCCTACTGTCACCCCCTCAGTGAGCGAGAGGCATGACACGCTGGGCTGGGCAGCGAGGGAACCCAGTATAATGACCAAGTTCCGGAGAACTTGGCGGGTGACACGACCGAGACCATATGCGGGACGGATGGGGAGAATGCGCGCGTACCAGCATGGTGCGTGCGCATACTAGCGCAAGGCGTACGCGCGGGCGTGCGCGCATCACGTGTAGCGACACGCGCAAGGCACGCGCGCGCGTAGTAGCGCGGGCGTGCGCGTAGCGCAAGGCGCATCGCGCGTAGCGGCATAGCGTGAAGTAGCATAGCGCGCGAGTGCGCGCGGCATCGCGCGAGCACGCACGAGGCATAGTGCGTGGGCGCGCGCAGTGTAGCGCGAATACGCGCGTGGGCGCATGCGGATGCGTCCCAGCGCGCGCGTAGCGCGACATTCCCTTAGCGCAGTTACGTGCAACGCGCGTAGGCATGCGGCATCAAGATGATCCCGAATCCTTGATCATGGGCGTGAGCAAGGAAGGCCCTGGTAGGCCTAGGTGGCCCTACCAAAGGGCAGAGATGGTGGTGCACCATGTGGGCTGCAAGGAAAAGCAACTGGGGCAACAGGTGGTGGGGACAGCTGCAGAGGCAGGGAATAACAGTCTGAGAAAGCCTGTGAAAGCCTGTGAAAATCTGTGAAAGGCTGCGAAAGCCTGCAACAGTCTGTGAGAGTCTGTGACAGCAATGCATGAGGGACAAGTGTCCCCTAGCATGGGGCGTTTTGCCTATAAATACAGGTGCTCTATGCTTGGGGAAGCATAGAGAGCATCCCAGTGTAATTTCCCCCACCATTGTTGCAATACAAAGCTTTCCTTGGCTGCCATTTTCATTGTTTTGCTCCTTTGCTTGAGTAGAGTAGTGCTGTACTAGGCGAGAAACCTAGGCACCACAGGGTGAAGTGAAGAAAATTCCGCAGGGGTAAACCCTCTTCCTTTGTGCCCCGTGACATTTGGTATCAGAGCCAACGTTCGGAGACGATGGCGACCCGAGCAGCAAGCGACCTAAGTGAGAGGGTGTCTCACCTAGAGGAAATGATGGCAACGACAGCCGTGCGAGGGGAAGCAGCAGAGTCTTCAACTACGTCCCAACGTATTGAAGCTTTGGAAAGGTTGGTGGCTTCATTGGTGACTAGGGGAGAGTCACAAGAAGCCATGATCCTGATGTGGGAAGAGAAATTTGAGGAGCTGGAGGCTGATGTGCGCTCGATAGGAGAACTCACCTCCGAAACAGCCACGAAGATGGCTACGGAAGTGAACCTACTCAAGCGTGCTGTGGCAGGATCCTCGGAGGGTTCGGCTGCAGCGAAGCCGAGGACTAAGGTGCCCGAGCCAGAGAAGTTCTCTGGCAAACGCAGTGCAAAGGAACTTGAGAACTTCCTTTGGGACATGGAGCAGTACTTTGCCACGGCTCCGATTGAGGAGAGCCAAAAGGTTGTCCTGACCTCCATGTACCTAGACGGGGATGCAAAGCTCTGGTGGAGGACTAGAGTGGATGATGATGCGGCTGCGGGGAGGCCCAGAATCATTGATTGGGAGGTGCTTAAAAGGGAACTGAAGGATCAGTTCCTTCCCACTAACGCAGCTTGGCAAGCGCGGGAGGCCTTGCGCAAGCTCAAACAGACGGGGTCGGTGCGGGATTACGTGAAGGAGTTCTCGTCCCTCATGCTGGACATTAAAAACATGTCCGAGGAGGACAAGCTATTCAACTTCACGACGGGATTGCATGCATGGGCCCAAGCTGAGCTAAGGAGGCAAGGAGTGAAGGACTTGCCTGGGGCGATTGCGGCTGCCGATAGTCTTGTGGATTTCAAGACTAGCTCGTTCCCGAGCGAAGGGAAGGGCAAGGAGAAAAAGTCGTTCAAGACCCACCAGAAGAAAGGTGAGAAGAAGCCTTTCTCTCCCAAGCCAGCGGCCAGCCCGAAGCCGGTCCCTAAACCAGACACGAGACCCTCATCTAGTTCCTCAGGTAAGGGCTGTTTTATTTGTAATGGCCCTCACAGAGCACGAGATTGCCCGAAGAAGGAGAAACTCTCGGCCTTGATCGCGGAGGATGAAGGCCAACCCCGGATGAACCCATTGCAGCTGTTGAATGCTATTCAACAGGCCAAGGCAAGACCTTCGGAAGGTTTAATGTACGTGGATGCTGAGGTAAACAGAAAGCGAGTCTTGGCGATGGTAGATTCGGGGGCTACCCACTCATTCGTGGCAGATCACATGGTGGGAAAGTTAGGACTGGACCTCGTGGAGAATTCCAGTCGAATGAAGGCCGTGAATTCGGAGGCAAAACGAATTCAAGGTATGGCCAGTGATGTTAGTTTAAAGGTTGGATCTTGGGAGGGAAAGATCAACCTAATGGCAGTTCCTTTGGATGATTTTGATGTCATCCTAGGGAATGACTTCTTGCATATGGGGAATATCGCGCTGATGCCATTTTTGAGGGGACTGTTCGTGATGAACAAGTCCCACCCTTGTTTTGTTCCTGCGGCTAACACAGTTTCAGGGAAGGAGAGCACGAGGTTATCCCACCTTTCGGCCCTTCAGGTGAAGGATGGGCTTCGGAAAGGTGAACCAACATTCTTGGCGACTTTGGTAGAGACAAAGGAGACCAAGGCAGGAAAGACGGCAGAAGTCCCTGATGTGGTTGTTGAAGTGCTGGAGGACTTCAACGATGTGATGCCAGCCGAGTTACCAAGGGGGTTACCCCCACAAAGGGTAATCGATCATGAGATTGAGCTGATTCCAGGCTCGAGACCCCCTGCACAAGCCCCTTACAGAATGGCTCCAAAGGAGTTGGAGGAGTTGAGGAAACAGTTGCACGAGCTGTTGGAGGCCGGATTCATCCAGCCGTCCAAAGCCCCGTATGGTGCACCGGTTTTGTTCCAGCGCAAACATGACGGATCCCTTCGGATGTGTGTGGACTATAGGGCGCTGAACAAACTCACGGTGAAGAACAAGTACCCCATTCCGTTGGTGGCTGACTTGTTTGATCGGTTATCGGGTGCAACCTACTTCACAAAGCTGGACTTGCGGTCAGGATACTACCAAGTCCGAATTGCAGTTGGGGATGTTCCAAAAACAGCGATGGTGACGAGGTATGGCTCTTTTGAGTACTTAGTCATGCCATTTGGTTTGACAAATGCCCCGGCCACGTTTTGCAATCTCATGAACGATGTTTTGAGGGAATACATTGATAGATTCGTTGTTGTTTACTTAGATGACATCGTAATCTATAGTCATAACCTCCAAGATCATGTGGATCATTTGAGGAAGGTTTTGACTACCTTACGAGCTAACCATTTGTATGTCAAAAGGGAGAAGTGCAAGTTTCTTTGCGCAAACCATTTTTTCTTGGTCATGTTGTAGGCCAAGGCAAGTTGCAAATGGATTCGGCAAAGGTGCGGGCAATCTTGGAGTGGCCGAACCCCACAAAGGTGCAGGAGTTGCGGTCATTCTTAGGGCTGGCCAATTATTACAGGCGGTTCGTGGAAGGCTACTCACGGAGGGTAGCGCCATTGACGGACCTCTTGAAGAAGGATAGAGCTTGGGCATGGACGGACCGATGCAACCAAGCTATGACAGAGTTGAGGCAGGTCATTGCCTCAGAGCCAGTGCTAGCACTGCCAAACTTCGGATTACCATTCGAAGTTCACACGGATGCTTCGGATCGGGCTTTAGGGGCGGTACTTGTCCAGGAGGGACACCCTATCGCCTTTGAGAGCAGGAAGCTAAAGGATGCGGAGCAGCGGTACCCTGCTCACGAGAAGGAAATGCTGGCTGTCATTCATGCCCTCCATCTTTGGAGGCATTACTTGTTGGGAATCAGTTTTGTGGTGCGGACAGACAACGCGGCGATCACCTACTTCATGAGTCAAAAGAAACTCAATCAGAAGCAGGCGCGTTGGCTGGATTTCTTGGCAGAGTATGATGTTCACTTTGAGCATAAGCCCGGAAGGCTCAATTCGGTTCCCGATGCACTCAGCCGTAAGGTGGCGGCAGATGCAGTGGCAGCGGCAGTGAGGCTGGAGGGAGATTTCCTACCTCGCATCAAGGAGGAAACAAGCAGGGATCCTGCTTGTGTAAAAACAATGAAGCGGGTGGCTGATGGAGTTACTCGTCGATTTTGGTGTGAAGATGGCGTCCTCTATGCTAAGGGAGGGCGTCCATATGTCCCTAGTACCGGAGGTCTAAGGCGACAACTCTTGAAGGAGACGCATGATGCTCGGTGGGCTGGACACCCGGGTATGGAGAGAACCTATGCTCTACTGTCCCGTTCATTCTTTTGGCCGAAGATGGAGGAAGACGTGGACCTATATGTGAGAACTTGTCTTGTATGTCAACAAGACAAGACGGAGCGTAGGGCGACACCAGGATTGCTGGAGCCGCTACCCATACCAAACAGGCCATTTCAAAGCATTTCGATGGACTTTATCACGGGTCTTCCCAAGGTGAAAGGGATGACCAACGTGTTGGTCGTGGTGGATCGATTTTCGAAGTATGCGACCTTCATCGCTGCTCCGAAAAACTGTGATGCTGACTTGACCGCAGAGCTATTCCTCAAGCATGTGGCTAAGTATTGGGGAATACCGGAGGATATTATTAGTGACCGCGATGCACGGTTCACGGGTCGGTTTTGGGTCGCATTGTTCAACTTGTTGGGGTCAGAATTGAAGTTCTCCACGGCCAACCATCCACAAACGGATGGGCAGACGGAGCGCGTCAATGCCTTGCTCGAGGATTACCTCAGGCATTACGTGAATGCTAGCCAGACCAACTGGGTAGATCTGTTGGACACGGCCCAATTCTGTTACAATCTCCATAGGAGCTCGGCTACGGAGCAGAGTCCCTTTGAAGTTGCTACAGGGCAGCAGCCGACCACCCCACATGAGGTGGCCAGATCAAAAACAATGGGAGCTAGTCCAGCGGCGTACAGGTTCGCACGGGACAAGCAGGAGCTACGTGAAGCAGCTCAGGACAGCCTTGCCAAGGCAGTCCGAAGAATGAAAAAGTATGCTGACCAACATAGGCGAGCCTTGGAATTCCATGAAGGCGACATGGTCTTGTTGAAACTGACTCCTCAGATTTTGAAGAAGTTCAGCAAGAAGGAGACACACAAGGGCCTAGTTCAGCGGTATGAAGGACCGTTTGAAGTGATCAAGCGGGTAGGAAGGGTAGCATACCGGCTTAAGCTACCCGAACGGCTAAAGATACATCCCACCTTCCATGTGAGCTACTTGAAGCCGTTTCATTCAGATGAAGCAGACCCGGGGAGGAGCACAGCGAGGCGAGCTCCGCCCCTGGTCCGGAAGGAATTTGCGGGGGACATTGAACAAGTGTTGGGCCACGAGATGCGTGGCCAGAGCAAGAAAAATCGACGGACGTTTTTCTTGATCAAGTGGGTCGGAGTAGAGGAACCTACTTGGGAGCGTGACACAACGCTGTGGCAGTTTGAAAAAGAAATTTCAGACTACCAAACGCAGAGGCGGCAAAAGCGTTCGATGAGGGCATCGAACATCGCGGCGGGGGGATGTTTGTCACCCCCTCAGTGAGCGAGAGGCATGACACGCTGGGCTGGGCAGCGAGGGAACCCAGTATAATGACCAAGTTCCGGAGAACTTGGCGGGTGACACGACCGAGACCATATGCGGGACGGATGGGGAGAATGCGCGCGTACCAAAGCATGGTGCGTGCGCATACTAGCGCAAGGCGTACGCGCGGCGTGCGCGCATCACGTGCATCAGCGTACACGACACAGCGCAAGGCACACGCGCGTAGTAGCGCGGGCGTGCGCGTAGCGCAAGGCGCATCGCGCGTAGCGGCATAGCGTGAAGTAGCATAGCGCGCGAGTGCGCGCGGCATCGCGCGAGCACGCACGAGGCATAGTGCGTGGGCGCGCGCAGTGTAGCGCGAATACGCGCGTGGGCGCATGCGGATGCGTCCCAGCGCGCGCGTAGCGCGACATTCCCTTAGCGCAGTTACGTGCAACGCGCGTAGGCATGCGGCATCAAGATGATCCCGAATCCTTGATCATGGGCGTGAGCAAGGAAGGCCCTGGTAGGCCTAGGTGGCCCTACCAAAGGGCAGAGATGGTGGTGCACCATGTGGGCTGCAAGGAAAAGCAACTGGGGCAACAGTGGTGGGGACAGCTGCAGAGGGAGGGAATAACCAGTCTGAGAAAGCCTGTGAAAGCCTGTGAAAATCTGTGAAAGGCTGCGAAAGCCCGCAATGATCTGTGAGAAGTCAGTGTGATAAAGAATGCATGAGGGACAAGTGTCCCCTAGCATGGGGCGTTTTGCCTATAAATACAGGTGCTCTATGCTTGGGGAAGCATAGAGAGCATCCCAGTGTAATTTCCCCCACCATTGTTGCA
>CM077582.1:21127869-21135369 GCA_039657365.1 Stephania yunnanensis
AAGGTCGTGCCAAGGCGGTGCCAAGGCGGTGCCAAGGCGGTGCCAAAGCGCGTGCCAAGCGCGTGCCAAGCGTCGTGTGCGTGCAAGGCGGTGCCAAGTGCGTGGTGGCGTGCAAGGCGTGCCAAGGCGGTGCCAAGGCGGTGCCAAGGCGTGCCAAGGCGTGCCAAGGCAAGGTGCAAGGATGTGCCAAGGCGTGTGCCAAGGCGGTGCCAAGGATGTGCCAAGGATGTGCCAAGGCGGTGCCAAGGCGTGCAAGGTCGTGCCAAGGCGTGGTGTGCAGGCGTGGCGTGCAAGGCGTGCCAAGGCGCGTGCGCGTGCCAAGGCGTGCCAAGGCGCGTGCCAAGGCGTGGTGCCAAGGCGTGCCAAGGCGTGCCAAGGCGTGCCAAGGCGGTGCCAAGGATGTGCCAAGGCGGTGTCAAGGCCGTGCCAAGGCTCGTTTGATGACCCAAAAATGATATCATCCCAATAGATTTGGACAATCTTGCCTCGTCAAAACTTTGCCAAAAACATCCAAGATTGCCCAAACCTTCACAAAGCATGCCTCGAAAATTCTAGCATGAACACGTATTCGTTCAACTTTTTCATGTCTTGTGGCCTCTTTTCAATGATCACTTATCAAAGCTACATTGATCTACCTCAAGAATGTTACTCAAGGATGTTTCTTAACAAAATATATTTTTTTCCATATTTTTAAGTATTTTTCGGCATTTATCTTCTATTTTATTAATTAAAAAATAGTAAAAAATATTTTTTTTGGTCGAATTTTTTTTTTACCACATGATAATTTTCTTCATTCAATAAGCTTTCCAATGATCACAACCTCATCCCTATATCATTTTTGTACAAAAAGTTATGGCCTAGTACGCTTGGTCTAAATTTGTGATGTTTCCCTTTGGAGGTGAGAGAACGGCTTAACATCTACTATAAGGGGGGTGGGTGTTGAGGGGGGGGGTGGCAGGGTGATGCTACTAGCGCTCGCGCTTAGTATTTCCTTGCTATCAACCGCGACTTGGTGGCCGCTTGCATGCTTAGTAGTGATCGGATGGGAGCCCCCCCCCTGGCATGCGGCGGCGCGGCGGCGAGGGTGGTCCGGCGCAGCTCCGGACAGCGTTTTTAGCGCCGTTCGCGCGGAGTGCTGGCCACCACGTTGGACCCTTTTCGGTGAAACGACCCTTTCGAGAAAATCCCCATTTCGGGTGTCCGGTTTAGGTTTGGATAAATGTTCGAGCGATGCGATGATCCTTTGATCGGCTCATTTTCGATTTGTCACCTTGCCATGCATGACCAAGTCACGACCGGGTAGGTGGCAGCCATGGGCGGGTCGCATTTTGGGCATGAGCTGGCCAAGGGAAAACTTTGCTACGATTTATCTCGAACCTTTTCTAGACGCACGTAATGGGGGCACAAGAATGGGCGGGGCATTGCGATTGTCGGTGGAAACGCCCACGCTTGCAAGGTCTTGCTCTGTTTGTGTGTTGGGGCCCCGTCAAGAATTGTCCCATCGTTTGTGTCTTGCTAGGCGTACATTGGCGTAGAAGCTATGTTAGATTCCTTGACAAGTTCAATCTTGGGTTGCGATCAGGCCATGTAGGGCCACGTCACTATTGGGTGGGCGGCTAATACATGACTCGGGTTTCAACTCGGGTGTTAGACTAGTGTGTGGGATTAATTGGCTTTTACAATATTTTTGTCTTTGCCGGATGCAAGCGTCGGGGCATTTTGTCGCATGAGATTTGATTGTTTCTTGCCTCGTTCATGCTTGAGTTGCGACTTGGGTATGGGTTTGGCAAGTCTGTTGAAGTTGGCTTTTCGTGCTTTTCATTTTCATGCCCAACGATCCTTTTAGGTATTTCTTTCGTTGCACACTCATAGTTCCTATGGAGTTGTGTTTTGGGTGACGAGGAATTGCTCAATTGCGAACGTCATGGCGTGTGAGTTGTAATGAGATTGTGTGTCTTGGGCTCTCCTCTAGTGTGGCGAACCATGCATGTGCAATCTCTTTTCATTTGTTGCTAATGTTAGATTCGACGTTAGCTTTGATTGTGGTTCTTGTATTATTTACATGTGATGTTGTAACGATAGTTGCCGATGTTGGTTCTCTTGCTTTCCCTTATGCTCCTTGTAGGGGTAAAGCGGATGATTGCAATGGTCATGTGCCTCCAACCTTAAATTGCTTGGTGCAATGAATTGTTGGTGCATTATGCTCGTTCGTGCTTGTGGGTGGGGAAGATGGAAAACGGTGTACAAGTGGCTTTGCCTCTTCTCATCGAGTTGTGTGCATTTAAAAAAGACAGCTCGCGCTCTCAACATTGTTCCCTCTTTGCCCAAAGCAAGGGTGGACAATGCGGGGTGTCGTTAGTGTCGTCTAGGAATGCTACCCGGTTGATCCCGCCGTAGTCATATGCTTGTCTCAAAGATTAAGCCATGCATGTGTAAGTATGAACAAATTCAGATCGTGAAACCGCGAATGGCTCATTAAATCGCTTATAGTTTGTTTGATGGTATCTCGCTACTCGGATAACCGTAGTAATTCTAGAGCTAATACGTGCAACAAACCCCGACTTCGGAAGGGATGCATTTATTAGATAAAAGGTCAATGCGGGCTCGCCCGTTTTCCCGATGATTCATGATAACTCGACGGATCGCATGGCCTTTGTGCCGGCGACGCATCATTCAAATTTCGCCCTATCAACTTTCGATGGTAGGATAGGGGTCACCCCCCGCGACATTCCCTTAGCGCAGTTACGTGCAACGCGCGTAGGCATGCGGCATCAAGATGATCCCGAATCCTTGATCATGGGCGTGAGCAAGGAAGGCCCTGGTAGGCCTAGGTGGCCCTACCAAAGGGCAGAGATGGTGGTGCACCATGTGGGCTGCAAGGAAAAGCAACTGGGGCAACAGGTGGTGGGGACAGATGCAGAGGCAGGGAATAACAGTCTGAGAAAGCCTGTGAAAGCCTGTGAAAATCTGTGAAAGGCTGCGAAAGCCTCGCAATGATCTGTGAGAGTTCAGTGATAAAGAATGCATGAGGGACAAGTGTCCCCTAGCATGGGGCGTTTTGCCTATAAATACAGGTGCTCTATGCTTGGGGAAGCATAGAGAGCATCCCAGTGTAATTTCCCCCACCATTGTTGCAATACAAAGCTTTCCTTGGCTGCCATTTTCATTGTTTTGCTCCTTTGCTTGAGTAGAGTAGTGCTGTACTAGGCGAGAAAACCTAGGCACCACAGGGTGAAGTGAAGAAAATTCCGCAGGGGTAAACCCTCTTCCTTTGTGCCCCGTGACATTTGGTATCAGAGCCAACGTTCGGAGACGATGGCGACCCGAGCAGCAAGCGACCTAAGTGAGAGGGTGTCTCACCTAGAGGAAATGATGGCAACGACAGCCGTGCGAAGGGAAGCAGCAGAGTCTTCAACTACGTCCCAACGTATTGAAGCTTTGGAAAGGTTGGTGGCTTCATTGGTGACTAGGGGAGAGTCACAAGAAGCCATGATCCTGATGTGGGAAGAGAAATTTGAGGAGCTGGAGGCTGATGTGCGCTCGATAGGAGAACTCACCTCCGAAACAGCCACGAAGATGGCTACGGAAGTGAACCTACTCAAGCGTGCTGTGGCAGGATCCTCGGAGGGTTCGGCTGCAGCGAGGCCGAGGACTAAGGTGCCCGAGCCAGAGAAGTTCTCTGGCAAACGCAGTGCAAAGGAACTTGAGAACTTCCTTTGGGACATGGAGCAGTACTTTGCCACGGCTCAGATTGAGGAGAGCCAAAAGGTTGTCCTGACCTCCATGTACCTAGACGGGGATGCAAAGCTCGGTGGAGGACTAGAGTGGATGATGATGCGGCGCGGGGAGGCCCGTAATCATTGATTGGGAGGTGCTTAAAAGGGAACTGAAGGATCAGTTCCTTCCCACTAACGCAGCTTGGCAAGCGCGGGAGGCCTTGCGCAAGCTCAAACAGACGGGGTCGGTGCGGGATTACGTGAAGGAGTTCTCGTCCCTCATGCTGGACATTAAAAACATGTCCGAGGAGGACAAGCTATTCAACTTCACGACGGGATTGCATGCATGGGCCCAAGCTGAGCTAAGGAGGCAAGGAGTGAAGGACTTGCCTGGGGCGATTGCGGCTGCCGATAGTCTTGTGGATTTCAAGACTAGCTCGTTCCCGAGCGAAGGGAAGGGCAAGGAGAAAAAGTCGTTCAAGACCCACCAGAAGAAAGGTGAGAAGAAGCCTTTCTCTCCCAAGCCAGCGGCCAGCCCGAAGCCGGTCCCTAAACCAGACACGAGACCCTCATCTAGTTCCTCAGGTAAGGGCTGTTTTATTTGTAATGGCCCTCACAGAGCACGAGATTGCCCGAAGAAGGAGAAACTCTCGGCCTTGATCGCGGAGGATGAAGGCCAACCCCGGATGAACCCATTGCAGCTGTTGAATGCTATTCAACAGGCCAAGGCAAGACCTTCGGAAGGTTTAATGTACGTGGATGCTGAGGTAAACAGAAAGCGAGTCTTGGCGATGGTAGATTCGGGGGCTACCCACTCATTCGTGGCAGATCACATGGTGGGAAAGTTAGGGACCGGACCTCGTGGAGAATTCCAGTCGAATGAAGGCCGTGAATTCGGAGGCAAAACGAATTCAAGGTATGGCCAGTGATGTTAGTTTAAAGGTTGGATCTTGGGAGGGAAAGATCAACCTAATGGCAGTTCCTTTGGATGATTTTGATGTCATCCTAGGGAATGACTTCTTGCATATGGGGAATATCGCGCTGATGCCATTTTTGAGGGGACTGTTCGTGATGAACAAGTCCCACCCTTGTTTTGTTCCTGCGGCTAACACAGTTTCAGGGAAGGAGAGCACGAGGTTATCCCACCTTTCGGCCCTTCAGGTGAAGGATGGGCTTCGGAAAGGTGAACCAACATTCTTGGCGACTTTGGTAGAGACAAAGGAGACCAAGGCAGGAAAGACGGCAGAAGTCCCTGATGTGGTTGTTGAAGTGCTGGAGGACTTCAACGATGTGATGCCAGCCGAGTTACCAAGGGGGTTACCCCCACAAAGGGTAATCGATCATGAGATTGAGCTGATTCCAGGCTCGAGACCCCCTGCACAAGCCCCTTACTGAATGGCTCCAAAGGAGTTGGAGGAGTTGAGGAAACAGTTGCACGAGCTGTTGGAGGCCGGATTCATCCAGCCGTCCAAAGCCCCGTATGGTGCACCGGTTTTGTTCCAGCGCAAACATGACGGATCCCTTCGGATGTGTGTGGACTATAGGGCGCTGAACAAACTCACGGTGAAGAACAAGTACCCCATTCCGTTGGTGGCTGACTTGTTTGATCGGTTATCGGGTGCAACCTACTTCACAAAGCTGGACTTGCGGTCAGGATACTACCAAGTCCGAATTGCAGTTGGGGATGTTCCAAAAACAGCGATGGTGACGAGGTATGGCTCTTTTGAGTACTTAGTCATGCCATTTGGTTTGACAAATGCCCCGGCCACGTTTTGCAATCTCATGAACGATGTTTTGAGGGAATACATTGATAGATTCGTTGTTGTTTACTTAGATGACATCGTAATCTATAGTCATAACCTCCAAGATCATGTGGATCATTTGAGGAAGGTTTTGACTACCTTACGAGCTAACCATTTGTATGTCAAAAGGGAGAAGTGCAAGTTTGCTGCGCAAACCATTTCTTTTCTTGGTCATGTTGTAGGCCAAGGCAAGTTGCAAATGGATTCGGCAAAGGTGCGGGCAATCTTGGAGTGGCCGAACCCCACAAAGGTGCAGGAGTTGCGGTCATTCTTAGGGCTGGCCAATTATTACAGGCGGTTCGTGGAAGGCTACTCACGGAGGGTAGCGCCATTGACGGACCTCTTGAAGAAGGATAGAGCTTGGGCATGGACGGACCGATGCAACCAAGCTATGACAGAGTTGAGGCAGGTCATTGCCTCAGAGCCAGTGCTAGCACTGCCAAACTTCGGATTACCATTCGAAGTTCACACGGATGCTTCGGATCGGGCTTTAGGGGCGGTACTTGTCCAGGAGGGACACCCTATCGCCTTTGAGAGCAGGAAGCTAAAGGATGCGGAGCAGCGGTACCCTGCTCACGAGAAGGAAATGCTGGCTGTCATTCATGCCCTCCATCTTTGGAGGCATTACTTGTTGGGAATCAGTTTTGTGGTGCGGACAGACAACGCGGCGATCACCTACTTCATGAGTCAAAAGAAACTCAATCAGAAGCAGGCGCGTTGGCTGGATTTCTTGGCAGAGTATGATGTTCACTTTGAGCATAAGCCCGGAAGGCTCAATTCGGTTCCCGATGCACTCAGCCGTAAGGTGGGCAGATGCAGTGGCAGCGGCAGTGAGGCTGGAGGGAGATTTCCTACCTCGCATCAAGGAGGAAACAAGCAGGGATCCTGCTTGTGTAAAAACAATGAAGCGGGTGGCTGATGGAGTTACTCGTCGATTTTGGTGTGAAGATGGCGTCCTCTATGCTAAGGGAGGCGTCCATATGTCCCTAGTACCAGGAGGTCTAAGGCGACAACTCTTGAAGGAGACGCATGATGCTCGGTGGGCTGGACACCCGGGTATGGAGAGAACCTATGCTCTACTGTCCCGTTCATTCTTTTGGCCGAAGATGGAGGAAGACGTGGACCTATATGTGAGAACTTGTCTTGTATGTCAACAAGACAAGACGGAGCGTAGGGCGACACCGGGATTCTTTGGAGCCGCTACCCATACCAAATGTGCCATTTCAAAGCATTTCGATGGACTTTATCACGGGTCTTCCCAAGGTGAAAGGGATGACCAACGTGTTGGTCGTGGTGGATCGATTTTCGAAGTATGCGACCTTCATCGCTGCTCCGAAAAACTGTGATGCTGACTTGACCGCAGAGCTATTCCTCAAGCATGTGGCTAAGTATTGGGGAATACCGGAGGATATTATTAGTGACCGCGATGCACGGTTCACGGGTCGGTTTTGGGTCGCATTGTTCAACTTGTTGGGGTCAGAATTGAAGTTCTCCACGGCCAACCATCCACAAACGGATGGGCAGACGGAGCGCGTCAATGCCTTGCTCGAGGATTACCTCAGGCATTACGTGAATGCTAGCCAGACCAACTGGGTAGATCTGTTGGACACGGCCCAATTCTGTTACAATCTCCATAGGAGCTCGGCTACGGAGCAGAGTCCCTTTGAAGTTGCTACAGGGCAGCAGCCGACCACCCCACATGAGGTGGCCAGATCAAAAACAATGGGAGCTAGTCCAGCGGCGTACAGGTTCGCACGGGACAAGCAGGAGCTACGTGAAGCAGCTCAGGACAGCCTTGCCAAGGCAGTCCGAAGAATGAAAAAGTATGCTGACCAACATAGGCGAGCCTTGGAATTCCATGAAGGCGACATGGTCTTGTTGAAACTGACTCCTCAGATTTTGAAGAAGTTCAGCAAGAAGGAGACACACAAGGGCCTAGTTCAGCGGTATGAAGGACCGTTTGAAGTGATCAAGCGGGTAGG
>CM077582.1:21142869-21152869 GCA_039657365.1 Stephania yunnanensis
AGGCGTGCCAAGGCGGTGCCAAGCGGTGCCAAGCGGTGCCAAGGCGTGCCAGGTCGTGCCAGGCGGTGTGCAAGGATGTGCCAAGCGGTGCCAAGCGGTGCCAGGCGGTGCCAGGATGTGCCAAGGATGTGCAGGCGGTGCCAAGGCGTGCCAAGGCGGTGCCAAGGCGTGCCAAGCGGTGCAAGGCGTGCGGGCGGTGCCAAGGTGCGTGCCAAGGCGGTGCCAGGGCGTGGTGCGGTGCCAAGGCGGTGCCAAGGCGGTGCAAGCGGTGCCAAGGCGGTGCCAAGCGTGCCAAGCGGTGCAAAAGCGGTGCCAAGCGGTGCCAAGCGGTGCCAAGTCGTGCCAAGGATGTGCCTAGGATGTGCCAAGGATGTGCTAGGCGGTGCCAAGGATGTGCCAAGGCGTGCCAAGATGTGTGCCAAGCGGTGCCAAGGATGTGCCTAGGCGGTGCCAAGGATGTGCCAAGGCGGTGCCAGGATGTGGATGTGCCAAGGCGTGCCAAGGCGGTGCCAAGGCGGTGCCAAGGCGGTGCCAAGGATGTGCCAAGGCGGTGCCAAGGCCGTGCCAAGGCCGTGCCAAGGCGGCGCCAAGGCGGTGCCAAGGGCGTGCCAAGGCGTGCCAAGGCGGTGCCAAGGCGGTGGTGGTGCCAACGTGCAAGGTCGGTGCCAAGCGGTGCGGTGCCAAGGATGTGCCAAGGCGGTGCCAAGGCGGTGCCAAGGATGTGCCAAGGATGTGCCAAGGCGGTGCCAAGGCGTGCCAAGGTCGTGCCAAGGCGGTGCCAAGGCCGTGCCAAGGGCGTGCCAAGGCGGTGCCAAGGTCGTGCCAAGGCGGTGCCAAGGGCGTGCCAAGGCGTGCCAAGGCGTGCCAAGGCGGTGCCAAGGATGTGCCAAGGCGGTGTCAAGGCCGTGCCAAGGCTCGTTTGATGACCCAAAAATGATATCATCCCAATAGATTTGGACAATCTTGCCTCGTCAAAACTTTGCCAAAAACATCCAAGATTGCCCAAACCTTCACAAAGCATGCCTCGAAAATTCTAGCATGAACACGTATTCGTTCAACTTTTTCATGTCTTGTGGCCTCTTTTCAATGATCACTTATCAAAGCTACATTGATCTACCTCAAGAATGTTACTCAAGGATGTTTCTTAACAAAATATATTTTTTTCCATATTTTTAAGTATTTTTCGGCATTTATCTTCTATTTTATTAATTAAAAAATAGTAAAAAATATTTTTTTTGGTCGAATTTTTTTTTTACCACATGATAATTTTCTTCATTCAATAAGCTTTCCAATGATCACAACCTCATCCCTATATCATTTTTGTACAAAAAGTTATGGCCTAGTACGCTTGGTCTAAATTTGTGATGTTTCCCTTTGGAGGTGAGAGAACGGCTTAACATCTACTATAAGGGGGTGGGTGTTGAGGCGGGGGGGGGTGGCGGGGTGATGCTACTAGCGCTCGCGCTTAGTATTTCCTTGCTATCAACCGCGACTTGGTGGCCGCTTGCATGCTTAGTAGTGATCGGATGGGAGCCCCCCCCTTGGCATGCGGCGCGCGCGGGCGGCGAGGGTGGTCCGGCGGCTCGGACAGCGTTTTTAGCGCTGTTCGCGCGGAGTGCTGGCGATCACGTTGGACCCTTTCGGTGAAACGACCCTTTCGAGAAAATCCCCATTTCGGGTGTCCGGTTTAGGTTTGGATAAATGTTCGAGCGATGCGATGATCCTTTGATCGGCTCATTTTCGATTTGTCACCTTGCCATGCATGACCAAGTCACGACCGGGTAGGTGGCAGCCATGGGCGGGTCGCATTTTGGGCATGAGCTGGCCAAGGGAAAACTTTGCTACGATTTATCTCGAACCTTTTCTAGACGCACGTAATGGGGGCACAAGAATGGGCGGGGCATTGCGATTGTCGGTGGAAACGCCCACGCTTGCAAGGTCTTGCTCTGTTTGTGTGTTGGGGCCCCGTCAAGAATTGTCCCATCGTTTGTGTCTTGCTAGGCGTACATTGGCGTAGAAGCTATGTTAGATTCCTTGACAAGTTCAATCTTGGGTTGCGATCGGGCCATGTAGGGCCACGTCACTATTGGGTGGCGGCTAATACATGATTTGGGTTTCAACTCGGGTGTTAGACTAGTGTGTGGGATTAATTGGCTTTTACAATATTTTTGTCTTTGCCGGATGCAAGCGTCGGGGCATTTTGTCGCATGAGATTTGATTGTTTCTTGCCTCGTTCATGCTTGAGTTGCGACTTGGGTATGGGTTTGGCAAGTTGTTGAAGTTGGCTTTTCGTGCTTTTCATTTTCATGCCCAGCGATCCTTTTAGGTATTTCTTTCGTTGCACACTCATAGTTCCTATGGAGTTGTGTTTTGGGTGACGAGGAATTGCTCAATTGCGAACGTCATGGCGTGTGAGTTGTAATGAGATTGTGTGTCTTGGGCTCTCCTCTAGTGTGGCGAACCATGCATGTGCAATCTCTTTTCATTTGTTGCTAATGTTAGATTCGACGTTAGCTTTGATTGTGGTTCTTGTATTATTTACATGTGATGTTGTAACGATAGTTGCGATGTTGGTTCTCTTGCTTTCCCTTATGCTCCTTGTAGGGGTAAAGCGGATGATTGCGGCGGGTCATGTGCCTCCAACCTTAAATTGCTTGGTGCAATGAATTGTTGGTGCATTATGCTCGTTCGTGCTTGTGGGTGGGGAAGATGGAAAACGGTGTACAAGTGGCTTTGCCTCTTCTCATCGAGTTGTGTGCATTTAAAAAAGACAAGCTGCGCTCTCAACATTGTTCCCTCTTTGCCCAGCAAGGGTGGACAATGCGGGGTGTCGTTAGTGTCGTCTAGGAATGCTACCTGGTTGATCCCCGGTAGTCATATGCTTGTCTCAAAGATTAAGCCATGCATGTGTAAGTATGAACAAATTGAGGATGTGAAGCTGCGAATGGCTCATTAAATCGATTATAGTTTGTTTGATGGTATCGCTACTCGGATAACCGTAGTAATTCTAGAGCTAATACGTGCAACAAACCCCGACTTACGGAAGGGATGCATTTATTAGATAAAAGGTCAATGCGGGCTCGCCCGTTTTCCGATGATTCATGATAACTCGACGGATCGCATGGCCTTTGTGCCGGCGACGCATCATTCAAATTTCTGCCCTATCAACTTTCGATGGTAGGATAGGGGCCTATTGTCACCCCCTCAGTGAGCGAGAGGCATGACACGCTGGGCTGGGCAGCGAGGGAACCCAGTATAATGACCAAGTTCCGGAGAACTTGGCGGGTGACACGACCGAGACCATATGCGGGACGGATGGGGAGAATGCGCGCGTACCAGCATGGTGCGTGCGCATACTAGCGCAAGGCGTACGCGCGGGCGTGCGCGCATCACGTGTAGCGACACAGCGCAAGGCACACGCGCGTAGTAGCGCGGGCGTGCGCGTAGCGCAAGGCGCATCGCGCGTAGCGGCATAGCGTGAAGTAGCATAGCGCGCGAGTGCGCGCGGCATCGCGCGAGCACGCACGAGGCATAGTGCGTGGGCGCGCGCAGTGTAGCGCGAATACGCGCGTGGGCGCATGCGGATGCGTCCCAGCGCGCGCGTAGCGCGACATTCCCTTAGCGCAGTTACGTGCAACGCGCGTAGGCATGCGGCATCAAGATGATCCCGAATCCTTGATCATGGGCGTGAGCAAGGAAGGCCCTGGTAGGCCTAGGTGGCCCTACCAAAGGGCAGAGATGGTGGTGCACCATGTGGGAGGCGCAAGGAAAAGCAAGCTGGGCAACATGGTGGTGGGGACACTGCGAGAGGCGAGGGAATAACGATCGAGAAAGCTGTGAAAGCTTTGTGAAAATCTGTGAAAGGCTGCGAAAGCCTGCAACAGTCTGTGAGAGTCTGTGACAGCAATGCATGAGGGACAAGTGTCCCCTAGCATGGGGCGTTTTGCCTATAAATACAGGTGCTCTATGCTTGGGGAAGCATAGAGAGCATCCCAGTGTAATTTCCCCCACCATTGTTGCAATACAAAGCTTTCCTTGGCTGCCATTTTCATTGTTTTGCTCCTTTGCTTGAGTAGAGTAGTCTTTGTACTAGGCGAGAAACCTAGGCACCACGGGGTGAAGTGAAGAAAATTCGCAGGGGTAAACCCTCTTCCTTTGCCCCGTGACATTTGGTATCGAGCCAACGTTCGGAGACGATGGCGACCGAGCGACAAGCGACCTAAGTGAGAGGGTGTCTCACCTAGAGGAAATGATGGCAACGACAGCCGTGCGAGGGGAAGCAGCAGAGTCTTCAACTACGTCCCAACGTATTGAAGCTTTGGAAAGGTTGGTGGCTTCATTGGTGACTAGGGGAGAGTCACAAGAAGCCATGATCCTGATGTGGGAAGAGAAATTTGAGGAGGCTGGAGGCGATGTGCGCTCGATAGGAGAACTCACCTCGAAAAACGACCACGAAGATGGCTACGGAAGTGAACCTACTCAAGCGTGCTGTGGCAGGATCCTCGGAGGGTTCGGCTGCAGCGAAGCCGAGGACTAAGGTGCCCGAGCCAGAGAAGTTCTCTGGCAAACGCAGTGCAAAGGAACTTGAGAACTTCCTTTGGGACATGGAGCAGTACTTTGCCACGGCTCAGATTGAGGAGAGCCAAAAGGTTGTCCTGACCTCCATGTACCTAGACGGGGATGCAAAGCTCTGGTGGAGGACTAGAGTGGATGATGATGCGGCTGCGGGGAGGCCCAGAATCATTGATTGGGAGGTGCTTAAAAGGGAACTGAAGGATCAGTTCCTTCCCACTAATGAGCTTGGCAAGCGCGGGAGGCCTTGCGCAAGCTCAAACAGACGGGGTCGGTGCGGGATTACGTGAAGGAGTTCTCGTCCTCATCTTTGGACATTAAAAACATGTCCGAGGAGGACAAGCTATTCAACTTCACGACGGGATTGCATGCATGGGCCCAAGTGAGCTAAGGAGGCAAGGAGTGAAGGACTTGCACTGGGGGCGATTGCGGTGCAGATAGTCTTGTGGATTTCAAGACTAGCTCGTTCCCGAGCGAAGGGAAGGGCAAGGAGAAAAAGTCGTTCAAGACCCACCGAGAAGAAAGGTGAGAAGAAGCCTTTCTCTCCCAAGCCGGCCGAGCCCAGAAGCCGGTCCCTAAACCGGACACGAGACCCTCATCTAGTTCCTCGGGTAAGGGCTGTTTTATTTGTAATGGCCCTCGCAGAGCACGAGATTGCCCGAAGAAGAAGGAGAAACTCTCGGCCTTGATCGCGGAGGATGAAGGCCAACCCCGGATGAACCCATTGCAATTTGTTGAATGCTATTCAACGAGCCAAGGCAAGACCTTCGGAAGGTTTAATGTACGTGGATGCTTGAGGTAAACAGAAGCGAGTCTTGGCGATGGTAGATTCGGGGGCTACCCACTCATTCGTGGCGAGATCACATGGTGGGAAAGTTGGGACTGGACCTCGTGGAGAATTCCGGTCGAATGAAGGCCGTGAATTCGGAGGCAAAACGAATTCAAGGTATGGCCGTGATGTTAGTTTAAAGGTTGGATCTTGGGAGGGAAAGATCAACCTAATGGCGATTCCTTTGGATGATTTTGATGTCATCCTAGGGAATGACTTCTTGCATATGGGGAATATCGCGCCGATGCCATTTTGAGGGACTGTTCGTGATGAACAAGTCCCACCCTTGTTTTGTTCTGCGGCTAACACGGTTTCGGGGAAGGAGAGCACGAGGTTATCCCACCTTTCGGCCCTTCGGGTGAAGGATGGGCTTCGGAAAGGTGAACCAACATTCTTGGCGACTTTGGTAGAGACAAAGGAGACCAAGGCAGAAAAACGGCGAGAAGTCCACGATGTGGTTGTTGAAGTCTTTGGAGGACTTCAACGATGTGATGCCAGCCGAGTTACCAAGGGGGTTACCCCCACAAAGGGTAATCGATCATGAGATTGAGCTGATTCCAGGCTCGAGACCCCCTGCACAAGCCCCTTAGAGAATGGCTCCAAAGGAGTTGGAGGAGTTGAGGAAACAGTTGCAGAGTTGTTGGAGGCGGATTCATCCAGTAGTCCAAAGCCCGTATGGTGCACCGGTTTTGTTCCAGCGCAAACATGACGGATCCCTTCGGATGTGTGTGGACTATAGGGCGCTGAACAAACTCACGGTGAAGAACAAGTACCCCATTCCGTTGGTGGCTGACTTGTTTGATCGGTTATCGGGTGCAACCTACTTCACAAAGCTGGACTTGCGGTCAGGATACTACCAAGTCCGAATTGCAGTTGGGGATGTTCCAAAAACAGCGATGGTGACGAGGTATGGCTCTTTTGAGTACTTAGTCATGCCATTTGGTTTGACAAATGCCCCGGCCACGTTTTGCAATCTCATGAACGATGTTTTGAGGGAATACATTGATAGATTCGTTGTTGTTTACTTAGATGACATCGTAATCTATAGTCATAACCTCCAAGATCATGTGGATCATTTGAGGAAGGTTTTGACTACCTTACGAGCTAACCATTTGTATGTCAAAAGGGAGAAGTGCAAGTTTCTTTGCGCAAACCATTTCTTTTCTTGGTCATGTTGTAGGCCAAGGCAAGTTGCAAATGGATTCGGCAAAGGTGCGGGCAATCTTGGAGTGGCCGAACCCACAAAAGTGGGAGTTGCGGTCATTCTTAGGGCTGGCCAATTATTACAGGCGGTTCGTGGAAGGCTACTCACGGAGGGTAGCGCCATTGACGGACCTCTTGAAGAAGGATAGAGCTTGGGCATGGACGGACCGATGCAACCAAGCTATGACAGAGTTGAGGCAGGTCATTGCCTCGAGCCGTGTGCTAGCACCGCCAAACTTCGGATTACCATTCGAAGTTCACACGGATGCTTCGGATCGGGCTTTAGGGGCGGTACTTGTCCAGGAGGGACACCCTATCGCCTTTGAGAGCAGGAAGCTAAAGGATGCGGAGCAGCGGTACCCTGCTCACGAGAAGGAAATGCTGGCTGTCATTCATGCCCTCCATCTTTGGAGGCATTACTTGTTGGGAATCAGTTTTGTGGTGCGGACAGACAACGCGGCGATCACCTACTTCATGAGTCAAAAGAAACTCAATCAGAAGCAGGCGCGTTGGCTGGATTTCTTGGCAGAGTATGATGTTCACTTGAGAGCATAAGCCGGAAGGCTCAATTCGGTTCCCGATGCACTCAGCCGTAAGGTGGCGGCAGATGCAATGGCAGCGGCAGTGAGGTGGAGGGAGATTTCCTACCTCGCATCAAGGAGGAAACAAGCAGGGATCCTGCTTGTGTAAAAACAATGAAGCGGGTGGCTGATGGAGTTACTCGTCGATTTTGGTGTGAAGATGGCGTCCTCTATGCTAAGGGAGGGCGTCCATATGTCCCTAGTACCGGAGGTCTAAGGCGACAACTCTTGAAGGAGACGCATGATGCTCGGTGGGTGGACACCGGGTATGGAGAGAACCTATGCTCTCTCTTGTCCCGTTCATTCTTTTGGCCGAAGATGGAGGAAGACGTGGACCTATATGTGAGAACTTGTCTTGTATGTCAACAAGACAAGACGGAGCGTAGGGCGACACCGGGATTCTTTGGAGCCGCTACCCATACCAAACAGGCCATTTCAAAGCATTTCGATGGACTTTATCACGGGTCTTCCCAAGGTGAAAGGGATGACCAACGTGTTGGTCGTGGTGGATCGATTTTCGAAGTATGCGACCTTCATCGTTGCTCAGAAAAGCGTGATGCGACTTGACCGCAGAGCTATTCCTCAAGCATGTGGCTAAGTATTGGGGAATACCGGAGGATATTATTAGTGACCGCGATGCACGGTTCACGGGTCGGTTTTGGGTCGCATTGTTCAACTTGTTGGGGTCAGAATTGAAGTTCTCCACGGCCAACCATCCACAAACGGATGGGCAGACGGAGCGCGTCAATGCCTTGCTCGAGGATTACCTCAGGCATTACGTGAATGCTAGCCAGACCAACTGGGTAGATCTGTTGGACACGGCCCAATTCTGTTACAATCTCCATAGGAGCTCGGCTACGGAGCAGAGTCCCTTTGAAGTTGCTACAGGGCAGCAGCCGACCACCCCACATGAGGTGGCCAGATCAAAAACAATGGGAGCTAGTCCAGCGGCGTACAGGTTCGCACGGGACAAGCAGGAGCTACGTGAAGCAGCTCAGGACAGCCTTGCCAAGGCAGTCCGAAGAATGAAAAAGTATGCTGACCAACATAGGCGAGCCTTGGAATTCCATGAAGGCGACATGGTCTTGTTGAAACTGACTCCTCAGATTTTGAAGAAGTTCAGCAAGAAGGAGACACACAAGGGCCTAGTTCAGCGGTATGAAGGACCGTTTGAAGTGATCAAGCGGGTAGGAAGGGTAGCATACCGGCTTAAGCTACCCGAACGGCTAAAGATACATCCCACCTTCCATGTGAGCTACTTGAAGCCGTTTCATTCAGATGAAGCAGACCCGGGGAGGAGCACAGCGAGGCGAGCTCCGCCCCTGGTCCGGAAGGAATTTGCGGGGGACATTGAACAAGTGTTGGGCCACGAGATGCGTGGCCAGAGCAAGAAAAATCGACGGACGTTTTTCTTGATCAAGTGGGTCGGAGTAGAGGAACCTACTTGGGAGCGTGACACAACGCTGTGGCAGTTTGAAAAAGAAATTTCAGACTACCAAACGCAGAGGCGGCAAAAGCGTTCGATGAGGGCATCGAACATCGCGGCGGGGGGATGTTTGTCACCCCCTCAGTGAGCGAGAGGCATGACACGCTGGGCTGGGCAGCGAGGGAACCCAGTATAATGACCAAGTTCCGGAGAACTTGGCGGGTGACACGACCGAGACCATATGCGGGACGGATGGGGAGAATGCGCGCGTACCAGCATGGTGCGTGCGCATACTAGCGCAAGGCGTACGCGCGGGCGTGCGCGCATCACGTGTAGCGACACAGCGCAAGGCACACGCGCGTAGTAGCGCGGGCGTGCGCGTAGCGCAAGGCGCATCGCGCGTAGCGGCATAGCGTGAAGTAGCATAGCGCGCGAGTGCGCGCGGCATCGCGCGAGCACGCACGAGGCATAGTGCGTGGGCGCGCGCAGTGTAGCGCGAATACGCGCGTGGGCGCATGCGGATGCGTCCCAGCGCGCGCGTAGCGCGACATTCCCTTAGCGCAGTTACGTGCAACGCGCGTAGGCATGCGGCATCAAGATGATCCCGAATCCTTGATCATGGGCGTGAGCAAGGAAGGCCCTGGTAGGCCTAGGTGGCCCTACCAAAGGGCAGAGATGGTGGTGCACCATGTGGGCTGCAAGGAAAAGCAACTGGGGCAACAGGTGGTGGGGACATTGCAGATTAGAGGCGAGGGAATAACGATCGAGAAAGCTGTGAAAGCCTGTGAAAATCTGTGAAAGGCTGCGAAAGCCTGCAACAGTCTGTGAGAGTCTGTGACAGCAATGCATGAGGGACAAGTGTCCCCTAGCATGGGGCGTTTTGCCTATAAATACAGGTGCTCTATGCTTGGGGAAGCATAGAGAGCATCCCAGTGTAATTTCCCCCACCATTGTTGCAATACAAAGCTTTCCTTGGCTGCCATTTTCATTGTTTTGCTCCTTTGCTTGAGTAGAGTAGTGCTGTACTAGGCGAGAAACCTAGGCACCACAGGGTGAAGTGAAGAAAATTCCGCAGGGGTAAACCCTCTTCCTTTGTGCCCCGTGACACCTACCATGGTGGTGACGGGTGACGGAGAATTAGGGTTCGATTCCGGAGAGGGAGCCTGAGAAACGGCTACCACATCCAAGGAAGGCAGCAGGCGCGCAAATTACCCAATCGACACGGGGAGGTAGTGACAATAAATAACAATACCGGGCTCATTGAGTGCGGTAATTGGAATGAGTACAATCTAAATCCCTTAACGAGGATCCATTGGAGGGCAAGTCGGTGCCAGCGGCGCGGTAATTCCAGCTCCAATAGCGTATATTTAAGTTGTTGCGGTTAAAAAG
>CM077582.1:21190369-21195369 GCA_039657365.1 Stephania yunnanensis
CCAAGGCGGTGCCAAGGGCGTGCCAAGGCGTGCCAAGGCGGTGCCAAGGCGGTGCCAAGGCGTGCCAAGGTCGTGCCAAGGCGGTGCCAAGGATGTGCCAAGGCGGTGCCAAGGCGGTGCCAAGGATGTGCCAAGGATGTGCCAAGGCGGTGCCAAGGCGTGCCAAGGCGGTGCCAAGGCGGTGCCAAGGCCGTGCCAAGGGCGTGCCAAGGCGGTGCCAAGGTCGTGCCAAGGCGGTGCCAAGGCGGTGCCAAGGCGTGCCAAGGCGTGCCAAGGCGTGCCAAGGCGGTGCCAAGGATGTGCCAAGGCGGTGTCAAGGCCGTGCCAAGGCTCGTTTGATGACCCAAAAATGATATCATCCCAATAGATTTGGACAATCTTGCCTCGTCAAAACTTTGCCAAAAACATCCAAGATTGCCCAAACCTTCACAAAGCATGCCTCGAAAATTCTAGCATGAACACGTATTCGTTCAACTTTCTTCATGTCTTGTGGCCTCTTTTCAATGATCACTTATCAAAGCTACATTGATCTACCTCAAGAATGTTACTCAAGGATGTTTCTTAACAAAATATATTTTTTTCCATATTTTTAAGTATTTTTCGGCATTTATCTTCTATTTTATTAATTAAAAAATAGTAAAAAATATTTTTTTGGTCGAATTTTTTTTTACCACATGATAATTTTCTTCATTCAATAAGCTTTCCAATGATCACAACCTCATCCCTATATCATTTTTGTACAAAAAGTTATGGCCTAGTACGCTTGGTCTAAATTTGTGATGTTTCCCTTTGGAGGTGAGAGAACGGCTTAACATCTACTATAAGGGGGTGGGTGTTGAGGGGGGGGTGGCAGGGTGATGCTACTAGCGCTCGCGCTTAGTATTTCCTTGCTATCAACCGCGACTTGGTGGCCGCTTGCATGCTTAGTAGTGATCGGATGGGAGCCCCCCCTTGGCATGCGGCGGCGCGGGCGCGAGGGTGGTCGGCGGCTCGGACAGCGTTTTTAAGCGCTGTTCGCGCGGAGTGCTGGCGAGTCACGTTGGACCCTTTCGGTGAAACGACCCTTTCGAGAAAATCCCCATTTCGGGTGTCGGTTTAGGTTTGGATAAATGTTCGAGCGATGCGATGATCCTTTGATCGGCTCATTTTCGATTTGTCACCTTGCCATGCATGACCAAGTCACGGCCGGGTAGGTGGCAGCCATGGGCGGGTCGCATTTTGGGCATGAGCTGGCCAAGGGAAAACTTTGCTACGATTTATCTCGAACCTTTTCTAGACGCACGTAATGGGGGCACAAAATGGGCGGGGCATTGCGATTGTCGGTGGAAACGCCCACGCTTGCAAGGTCTTGCTCTGTTTGTGTGTTGGGGCCCCGTCAAGAATTGTCCCATCGTTTGTGTCTTGCTAGGCGTACATTGGCGTAGAAGCTATGTTAGATTCCTTGACAAGTTCAATCTTGGGTTGCGATCGAGGCCATGTAGGGCCACGTCACTATTGGGTGGCGGCTAATACATATTTGGGTTTCAACTCGGGTGTTAGACTAGTGTGTGGGATTAATTGGCTTTTACAATATTTTTGTCTTTGCCGGATGCAAGCGTCGGGGCATTTTGTCGCATGAGATTTGATTGTTTCTTGCCTCGTTCATGCTTGAGTTGCGACTTGGGTATGGGTTTGGCAAGTTTGTTGAAGTTGGCTTTTCGTGCTTTTCATTTTCATGCCCGGCGATCCTTTTAGGTATTTCTTTCGTTGCACACTCATAGTTCCTATGGAGTTGTGTTTTGGGTGACGAGGAATTGCTCAATTGCGAACGTCATGGCGTGTGAGTTGTAATGAGATTGTGTGTCTTGGGCTCTCCTCTAGTGTGGCGAACCATGCATGTGCAATCTCTTTTCATTTGTTGCTAATGTTAGATTCGACGTTAGCTTTGATTGTGGTTCTTGTATTATTTACATGTGATGTTGTAACGATAGTTCTTGATGTTGGTTCTCTTGCTTTCCCTTATGCTCCTTGTAGGGGTAAAGCGGATGATTGCGACGGGTCATGTGCCTCCAACCTTAAATTGCTTGGTGCAATGAATTGTTGGTGCATTATGCTCGTTCGTGCTTGTGGGTGGGGAAGATGGAAAACGGTGTACAAGTGGCTTTGCCTCTTCTCATCGAGTTGTGTGCATTTAAAAAAGACAAGCTGCGCTCTCAACATTGTTCCCTCTTTGCCCGGCAAGGGTGGACAATGCGGGGTGTCGTTAGTGTCGTCTAGGAATGCTACCTGGTTGATCTGCCGGTAGTCATATGCTTGTCTCAAAGATTAAGCCATGCATGTGTAAGTATGAACAAATTGAGGAATTTTGTGAAGCTGCGAATGGCTCATTAAATCGATTATAGTTTGTTTGATGGTATACGCTACTCGGATAGCAGTAGTAATTCTAGAGCTAATACGTGCAACAAACCCCGACTTACGGAAGGGATGCATTTATTAGATAAAAGGTCAATGCGGGCTCTGCCGTTTTCTGATGATTCATGATAACTCGACGGATCGCATGGCCTTTGTGCGGCGACGCATCATTCAAATTTTGCCCTATCAACTTTCGATGGTAGGATAGGGGCCTACCATGGTGGTGACGGGTGACGGAGAATTAGGGTTCGATTCGGAGAGGGAGCACGAGAAGCGGCTACACATCAAGGAAGGCGACGGGCGCGCAAATTACCCAATCGACACGGGAGGTAGTGACAATAAATAACAATACGGGCTCATTGAGTGCGGTAATTGGAATGAGTACAATCTAAATCCCTTAACGAGGATCCATTGGAGGGCAAGTCGGTGCCGGCGGCGCGGTAATTCCGGCTCAATAGCGTATATTTAAGTTGTTGCGGTTAAAAAGCTCGTAGTTGGACTTAGGGTTGGGTCGGCGGTCCGCCCTCGGGTGTGCCGGTCGTCCGTCCCTTCTACCGGTGATGCGCTCCTGGTCTTAGTTGATCGGGTCGTGACTCGGTCTTTGTTACTTTGAAGAAATTAGAGTGCTCAAAGCAAGCCATAGCTCTGTATACATTAGCATGGGATAACATCATAGGATTTCGGTCCTATTGCGTTGGCCTTCGGGATCGGAGTAATGATTAACGGGGACGATCGGGGGCATTCGTATTTCATAGTCGAGAGGTGAAATTCTTGGATTTATGAAAGACGAACTACTGCGAAAGCATTTGCCAAGGATGTTTTCATTAATCAAGAACGAAAGTTGGGGGCTCGAAGACGATCGGATACCGTCCTAGTCTCGACCATAAACGATGCCGACTAGGGATCGGCGGATGTTGCATTTAGGACTCATAGGCACCTTATGAGAAATCAAAGTTTTTGGGTTCGGGGGAGTATGGTCGCAAGGTGAAACTTAAAGGAATTGACGGAAGGGCACCACCGGGAGTGGAGCTGCGGCTTAATTTGACTCAACACGGGGAAACTTACCGAGGTCCGGACATAGTAAGGATTGACGGGTGAGAGCTCTTTCTTGATTCTATGGGTGGTGGTGCATGGCCGTTCTTAGTTGGTGGAGCGATTTGTGGTTAATTCCGTTAACGAACGAGACCTCGGCCTGCTAACTAGCTACGTGGAGGTCACCTCCACGGCCGGCTTCTTAGAGGGACTATGGCCGTTTAGGCCACGGAAGTTTGAGGCAATAACAGTGCTGTGATGCCCTTAGATGTTACGGGCGCACGCGCGCTACTGCGATGTATTCAACGAGCTACTAGCCTTGGCAAACGGGCTGGGTAACCTTTGAAAATTTCATCGTGATGGGGATAGATCATTGCAATTGTTGGTCTTCAACGAGGAATTCCTAGTAAGCGCGAGTCATCGGCTCGCGTTGACTACGTCCGCCCTTTGTACACACCGCCGTCGCTCCTACCGATTGAATGGTCGGTGAAGTGTTCGGATCGCGGCGCGCGGCGGTTCGCCGCCAAACGACGTCGCGAGAAGTCCTTGAACCTTATCATTTAGAGGAAGGAGAAGTCGTAACAAGGTTTCCGTAGGTGAAACTGCGGAAGGATCATTGTTGATGCTTGCAAAACGACCGTGAACCATTGGCACCGTAACATTTGCGACGCGGGCGGCCCATTGGGTCCTTGTTGTTCGGCAACAAAATCCGGCGCGACACGCGCCAAGGAATCTAAATTAGAATAGAAATGACACGTTGAAGTGGTTCGTCCACTTCATTGCGTTGCGTTTACGAATATGAACGACTCTCGACAACGGATATCTCGGCTCTCGCATCGATGAAGAACGTAGCGAAATGCGATACTTGGTGTGAATTGCGAGAATCCGTGAACCATCGAGTTTTTGAACGCAAGTTGCGCCGAGACTTCGGTTGAGGGCACGCACACAGGCGTCACATGATGCACCGCAATCCATTTTCGCATGTGGTAATGGAGATTGGCCTCCGCGACGAGTGCACGGTTGGCTAAAATAGCGGCCTCGATGCTTGGAAGACGCGATCGGTGGTGGTTGACGAGAACCTTTGTCAAACGAGTGACGCGTTCGGATCGGCACGAATCGAGGCGGAGCACCCTTTTCATATACTTTGCGACCCCGGAGTCGGGCGGGGTCACCCGCTGAGTTTAAGCATATCAATAAGCGGAGGAAAAGAAACTTACTAGGATTCCCTTAGTAACGGCGACGACCAGGAAGAGCCCGGCATGAAAATCGAACGGCGACGTCGTTTGAATTGTAGTCTGTAGAAGCATCCTCGGCGACGGACCGGGTTCAAGTCCCCTGGAAAGGGCGCGAGAGAGGGTGAGAGCCCCGTCGTGCTCGGACCCTGTCGCACCACGAGGGGCTGTCATCGAGTCGGGTTGTTTGGGAATGCGGCCCCAATCGGGCGGTAAATTCCGTCAAGGCTAAATGCGGCGAGAGTCAGATAGCGAACAAGTGCGCGAGGGAAAGATGAAAAGGACTTTGAAAAGAGAGTCAAAGAGTGCTTGAAATTGTCGGGAGGGAAGCGGATGGGGGCGGCG
>CM077582.1:21198317-21200817 GCA_039657365.1 Stephania yunnanensis
CCAAGGATGTGCCAAGGATGTGCCAAGGATGTGCCTAGGATGTGCCAAGGATGTGCCAAGGCGTGCCAAGGATGTGCCAAGGCGTGCCAAGGCGTGCCAAGGATGTGCCAAGGCCGGTGCCAAGGGTGTGCCAAGGTCGTGTGCCAAGGGTGCCAAGGTGCGGTGCCAAGGATGTGCCAAGGCGTGCCAAGGATGTGCCAAGGCGCCAAGGCGTGCCAAGGATGTGCCAAGGATGTGCCAAGGATGTGCCAAGCCAAGGATGTGCCAAGGATGCCAAGGATGTGCCAAGGATGTGCCTAGGATGTGCCAAGGATGTGCCAAGTGCCAAGGCGCCAAGGATGTGCCAAGGCGCGTGCCAAGGCGTGCCAAGGATGTGCCAAGGCGGTGCCAAGGCGTGCCAAGGCGCCAAGGCGTGCCAAGGTCGTGCCAAGGCGGTGCCAAGGATGTGCCAAGGTCGTGCCAAGGCGCCAAGCCAAGGATGCCCAGGATGCGCCCAAGCCAAGGCTGCCAAGGCGGTGCCAAGGATGTGCCAAGGATGTGCCAAGGATGTGCCAGGATGTGCCAAGGATGTGCCTAGGATGTGCCAAGGATGTGCCAGGCGGTGCCAAGGATGTGCCAAGGCCGTGCCAAGGATGTGCCAAGGCGCGTGCCAAGGCAGTGCCAAGGATGTGCCAAGGCCGTGCCAAGGCGCCAAGCCCAAGGTCGTGCCAAGGCGGTGCCAGGATGTGCCAAGGATGCCTGGCGGTGCCAAGGCCGTGCCAAGGATGTGCCAAGGCGTGCCAAGGATGTGCCAAGGCGTGCCAAGGATGTGCCAAGGCCGTGCCAAGGATGTGCCAAGGTCGTGCCAAGGCGGTGCCAAGGCGGTGCCAAGGCGGCGTGCCAAGGCGTGCCAAGGCGTGCCAAGGGTGCGCTGCGCGGTGCCAAAGGCGGTGCCAAGGCGTGCCAAGGCGGTGCCAAGGCGTGCCAAGGCGGTGCCAAGGCGTGCCAAGCGGCGGTGCCAAGGATGTGCCAAGGCGGTGCCAAGGCCAAGGTGCCAAGGATGTGCCAAGGATGTGCCAAGGCGGTGCCAAGGCGTGCCAAGGTCGTGCCAAGGCCGTGCCAAGGCGGTGCCAAGGGCGCGGTGCCAAGGCGGTGCCAAGGTCGTGCCAAGGCGGTGCCAAGGATGTGCCAAGGCGGTGCCAAGGCGGTGCCAAGGCGGTGCCAAGGCGGTGCCAAGGCGGTGCCAAGGCGGTGCCAAGGCGGTGCCAAGGCGGTGCCAAGTCGTGCCAAGGATGTGCCTAGGATGTGCCAAGGATGTGCCTAGGCGGTGCCAAGGATGTGCCAAGGCCGTGCCAAGGATGTGCCAAGGCGTGCCAAGGCGTGCCAAGGATGTGCCTAGGCGCTGCCAAGGATGTGCCAAGGCGGTGCCAAGGATGTGCCAAGGTCGTGCCAAGGGTGCCAAGCGGTGCCAGCCAAGGCGGTGCCAAGGATGTGCCAAGGCGGTGCCAAGGCGGTGCCAAGGCCGTGCCAAGGCGGTGCCAAGGCGGTGCCAAGGCGGTGCCAAGGCGTGCCAAGGCGTGCCAAGGCGGTGCCAAGGCGGTGCCAAGGCGTGCCAAGGCGTGCCAAGGCGTGCCAAGGCCAAGGATGTGCCAAGGCGGTGCCAAGGCGGTGCCAAGGATGTGCCAAGGATGTGCCAAGGCGGTGCCAAGGCGTGCCAAGGTCGTGCCAAGGCGGTGCCAAGGCGTGCCAAGGGCGTGCCAAGGCGGTGCCAAGGTCGTGCCAAGGCGGTGCCAAGGCGGTGCCAAGGCGCCAAGGCGTGCCAAGGCGTGCAAGCCAAGGCGCCAAGGATGTGCCAAGGCGGTGTCAAGGCCGTGCCAAGGCTCGTTTGATGACCCAAAAATGATATCATCCCAATAGATTTGGACAATCTTGCCTCGTCAAAACTTTGCCAAAAACATCCAAGATTGCCCAAACCTTCACAAAGCATGCCTCGAAAATTCTAGCATGAACACGTATTCGTTCAACTTTCTTCATGTCTTGTGGCCTCTTTTCAATGATCACTTATCAAAGCTACATTGATCTACCTCAAGAATGTTACTCAAGGATGTTTCTTAACAAAATATATTTTTTTCCATATTTTTAAGTATTTTTCGGCATTTATCTTCTATTTTATTAATTAAAAAATAGTAAAAAATATTTTTTTTGGTCGAATTTTTTTTTTACCACATGATAATTTTCTTCATTCAATAAGCTTTCCAATGATCACAACCTCATCCCTATATCATTTTTGTACAAAAAGTTATGGCCTAGTACGCTTGGTCTAAATTTGTGATGTTTCCCTTTGGAGGTGAGAGAACGGCTTAACATCTACTATAAGGGGGGGTGGGTGTTGAGGCAGGGGGGGGTGGCAGGGTGATGCTACTAGCGCTCGCGCTTAGTATTTCCTTGCTATCAACCGCGACTTGGTGGCCGCTTGCATGCTTAGTAGTGATCGGATGGGAGCCCCCCCTTGGCATGCGGC
>CM077582.1:21228317-21230817 GCA_039657365.1 Stephania yunnanensis
GTGCCAAGGATGTGCCAAGGCCGTGCCAAGGCGGTGCCAAGGCGGTGCCAAGGCGGTGCCAAGGCGTGCCAAGGCGGTGCCAAGGCGGTGCCAAGGCGTGCCAAGGGATGTGCCAAGGCGCCAAGGATGCCAAGGCGTGCCAAGGCGCCAAGTGCCAAGGCGTGCCAAGGCGGTGCCAAGGATGCCAAGCCAAGGATGTGCCAAGGATGTGCCAAGGATGTGCCAAGGATGTGCCTAGGATGTGCCTAGGATGTGCCAAGGATGTGCCTAGGCGGTGCCAAGGATGTGCCAAGGCCGTGCCAAGGATGTGCCAAGGCCGTGCCAAGGCAGTGCCAAGGATGTGCCAAGGCCGTGCCAAGGCGTGCCAAGGTCGTGCCAAGGCGGTGCCTAGGATGTGCCAAGGATGTGCCTAGGCGGTGCCAAGGCCGTGCCAAGGATGTGCCAAGGCCGTGCCAAGGATGTGCCTAGGCGGTGCCAAGGATGTGCCAAGGCCGTGCCAAGGATGTGCCAAGGTCGTGCCAAGGCGGTGCCAAGGCGGTGCCAAGGCGGTGCCAAGGGCGTGCCAAGGCGTGCCAAGGCGGTGCCAAAGCGGTGCCAAGGCGTGCCAAGCGGCGCGTGCAAGGCGGTGCCAAGGCCAAGGTGCCAAGGCGTGCGTGTGCCAAGGCGGTGCCAAGGCGTGCCAAGGCGGTGCCAAGGCGGTGCCAAGGATGTGCCAAGGCGGTGCCAAGGCGTGCCAAGGCGGTGCCCAAGGTGCGTGCCAAGGCGTGCGGTCAAGGTGCCAAGGCGGTGCCAAGGCGCGTGCCAAGGCGGTGCCAAGGTGCCCAAGGCGGTGCCAAGGATGTGCCAAGGCGGTGCCAAGGCGGTGCCAAGCGGTGCCAAGGCGCGCCAAGCGTGCCAAGGCGGTGCCAAGGCGGTGCCAAGCGCCCAAGGATGTGCCAGGATGTGCCAAGGATGTGCCTAGGCGGTGCCAAGGATGTGCCAAGGCGTGCCAAGGATGTGCCAAGGCGGTGCCAAGGATGTGCCAAGGCCAAGGATGTGCCAAGGCGGTGCCAAGGATGTGCCAAGGATGCGTGCCAAGGCGTGCCAAGGCGGTGCCAAGCGGTGCCAAGGCGGTGCCAAGGCGCGCCAAGGCGGTGCCAAGGCGGTGCCAAGGCGGTGCCAAGGCGGTGCCAAGGCGGTGCCAAGGCGCGTGCGCAAGGCGCGTGCCAAGGCGGTGCCAAGGCGGTGCCAAGGCCAAGCGCGTGCGCAAGGCGTGCGGCGTGCGGCGTGCCAAGGTGTGCCAAGGATGCCAAGGATGTGCCAAGCGGTGCGGCGCGCCAAGGATGTGCCAAGGATGTGCCAAGGCGGTGCCAAGGCGGTGCCAAGGCGTGCCAAGGTGCGTGCCAAGGCGGTGCCAAGGCGTGTGCCAAGGCGTGCCAAGGCGGCGTGCCAAGGTGCCAAGGTCGCCAAGGCGGTGCCAAGGCGCAAGCCAAGGCGTGCGTGCCAAGGCGGCCAAGGCGTGCCAAGGATGTGCCAAGGCGGTGTCAAGGTCAAGTGCCAAGGCTCGTTTGATGACCCAAAAATGATATCATCCCAATAGATTTGGACAATCTTGCCTCGTCAAAACTTTGCCAAAAACATCCAAGATTGCCCAAACCTTCACAAAGCATGCCTCGAAAATTCTAGCATGAACACGTATTCGTTCAACTTTCTTCATGTCTTGTGGCCTCTTTTCAATGATCACTTATCAAAGCTACATTGATCTACCTCAAGAATGTTACTCAAGGATGTTTCTTAACAAAATATATTTTTTTCCATATTTTTAAGTATTTTTCGGCATTTATCTTCTATTTTATTAATTAAAAAATAGTAAAAAATATTTTTTTTGGTCGAATTTTTTTTTTTTACCACATGATAATTTTCTTCATTCAATAAGCTTTCCAATGATCACAACCTCATCCCTATATCATTTTTGTACAAAAAGTTATGGCCTAGTACGCTTGGTCTAAATTTGTGATGTTTCCCTTTGGAGGTGAGAGAACGGCTTAACATCTACTATAAGGGGGGGTGGGTGTTGAGGCAGGGGGTGGCAGGGTGATGCTACTAGCGCTCGCGCTTAGTATTTCCTTGCTATCAACCGCGACTTGGTGGCCGCTTGCATGCTTAGTAGTGATCGGATGGGAGCCCCCTTGGCATGCGGCGGCGCGGGCGGCGAGGGTGGTCCGGCAGCTCCGGACAGCGTTTTTAGCGCTGTTCGCGCGGAGTGCTGGCCAGTCACGTTGGACCCTTTCGGTGAAACGACCCTTTCGAGAAAATCCCCATTTCGGGTGTCCGGTTTAGGTTTGGATAAATGTTCGAGCGATGCGATGATCCTTTGATCGGCTCATTTTCGATTTGTCACCTTGCCATGCATGACCAAGTCACGACCGGGTAGGTGGCAGCCATGGGCGGGTCGCATTTTGGGCATGAGCTGGCCAAGGGAAAACTTTGCTACGATTTATCTCGAACCTTTTCTAGACGC
>CM077582.1:21238317-21240817 GCA_039657365.1 Stephania yunnanensis
GCCGTGCCAAGGCGGCGCCAAGGCGTGCCAAGGCCAAGGTGCCAAGGCGGTGCCAAGGATGTGCCAAGGTGCCAAGGCGGTGCCAAGGATGTGCCAAGGCGGTGCCAAGGATGTGCCAAGGCGCCAAGGCGGTGCCAAGGATGCCAAGGATGTGCCAAGGATGTGCCAAGGATGTGCCAAGGATGTGCCTAAGGATGTGCCAAGGATGTGCCAAGGATGTGCCTAGGATGTGCCAAGGCCATGTGCCAAGGCCAAGGCGGCCAAGGCGGTGTGCCAAGGCGTGCCAAGGCGTGCCAAGCGTGCCAAGGCGTGCCAAGGCCAGTGCCAAGGCGTGCCAAGGCGTGCCAAGGCGTGCCAAGGCGTGCCAAGGTCGTGCCAAGGCGGTGCCTAGGATGTGCCAAGGATGTGCCTAGGCGGTGCCAAGGCCGTGCCAAGGATGTGCCAAGGCCGTGCCAAGGATGTGCCGGTGCCAGGAGGCGTGCCAAGGATGTGCCAAGGCGTGCCAAGCGTGCCAAGGCGCCAAGGCGCCAAGGCGTGCCAAGGCGGTGCCAAGGCGGTGCCAAGGCGGTGCCAAGGCGGTGCCAAGGCGGTGCCAAGGCGGCGTGCAAGGCGGCGCCAAGGCGGTGCCAAGGCGGTGCCAAGGCGTGCCAAGGTGCCGCGCCAAGGCGGTGCCAAGGCGGTGCCAAGGCGGTGCCAAGGCGGTGCCAAGGCGTGCCAAGCCAAGGCGGTGCCAAGGCGTGCGCGCGTGCCAAGCCCAAGGCGGCCAAGGTGCCGCGTGCCAAGGGCGTGCCAAGGCGGCCAAGGCGGTGCCAAGGTGCCAAGGCGGTGCCAAGGCGGGCGCCAAAGGCGGTGCCAAGGCGGTGCCAAGGGTGCCGTGCCAAGGCGGTGCCAAGGCGGTGCCAAGGCGGCCAAGTGCGTGCCGCCAAGATGTGCCAAGGATGTGCCAAGGATGTGCCTAGGATGTGCCAAGGATGTGCCAGGCGGTGGATGTGCCAAGGCGTGCCAAGGATGTGCCAAGGCGGTGCCAAGGATGTGCCAGGATGCCAAGGCCAAGGGCGCGTGCCAAGGATGTGCCAAGGCGGTGCCAAGGCGGTGCCAAGCGCGCCAAGCGCGTGCCAAGGCCAAGGCGGTGCCAAGGCGCCAAGGCGGTGCCAAGGCGGTGCCAAGGCGGTGCCAAGGCGGTGCCAAGGCGGTGCCAAGGCGGCGTGCCCAAGCGCGCCAAGGCGTGCCAAGGCGGTGCGCCAAGGCGTGCCAAGGCGTGCCAAGGCGGTGCGCGCGCCAAGGCGGTGCCAAGGCGGTGCCAAGGCGGTGCCAAGGATGTGCCAAGGATGCCAAGCCAAGGCCAAGGATGCCAAGGCGTGCCAAGGATGCGGCGCCCAAGGCGTGCGGTGTCGTGCCAAGCCGGTGCCAAGCCGTGCCAAGGCGTGCCAAGGCGGTGCCAAGGTCATGCCAAGGCGGTGCCAAGGCGGTGCCAAGGCGTGCCAAGGCGTGCGTGCAAGGCGTGCCAAGGGATGTGCCAAGGCGGTGTCAAGGCCGGCCGTGCCAAGGCTCGTTTGATGACCCAAAAATGATATCATCCCAATAGATTTGGACAATCTTGCCTCGTCAAAACTTTGCCAAAAACATCCAAGATTGCCCAAACCTTCACAAAGCATGCCTCGAAAATTCTAGCATGAACACGTATTCGTTCAACTTTCTTCATGTCTTGTGGCCTCTTTTCAATGATCACTTATCAAAGCTACATTGATCTACCTCAAGAATGTTACTCAAGGATGTTTCTTAACAAAATATATTTTTTTCCATATTTTTAAGTATTTTTCGGCATTTATCTTCTATTTTATTAATTAAAAAATAGTAAAAAATATTTTTTTTGGTCGAATTTTTTTTTTTTTTTTACACATGATAATTTTCTTCATTCAATAAGCTTTCCAATGATCACAACCTCATCCCTATATCATTTTTGTACAAAAAGTTATGGCCTAGTACGCTTGGTCTAAATTTGTGATGTTTCCCTTTGGAGGTGAGAGAACGGCTTAACATCTACTATAAGGGGGGGTGGGTGTTGAGGCAGGGGGGGGTGGCAGGGTGATGCTACTAGCGCTCGCGCTTAGTATTTCCTTGCTATCAACCGCGACTTGGTGGCCGCTTGCATGCTTAGTAGTGATCGGATGGGAGCCCCCTTGGCATGCGGCGGCGCGGGCGGCGAGGGTGGTCCGGCAGCTCCGGACAGCGTTTTTAGCGCTGTTCGCGCGGAGTGCTGGCCAGTCACGTTGGACCCTTTCGGTGAAACGACCCTTTCGAGAAAATCCCCATTTCGGGTGTCCGGTTTAGGTTTGGATAAATGTTCGAGCGATGCGATGATCCTTTGATCGGCTCATTTTCGATTTGTCACCTTGCCATGCATGACCAAGTCACGACCGGACCGGTGGTGGCAGCCATGGGCGGGTCGCATTTTGGGCATGAGCTGGCCAAGGGAAAACTTTGCTACGATTTATCTCGA
>CM077582.1:21248317-21250817 GCA_039657365.1 Stephania yunnanensis
GCCAAGGCGGTGCCAAGGATGTGCCAAGGCGGTGCCAAGGCGTGCCAAGGGCGTGCCAAGGCGGTGCCAAGGCGTGCCAAGGGCGTGCCAAGGCGGTGCCAAGGCGGTGTCAAGGCCAAGCCAAGGCGGTGCCAAGGATGTGCCTAGGCGGTGCCAAGGATGTGCCAAGGATGTGCCAAGGATGTGCCTAGGATGTGCCAAGGATGTGCCAAGGATGTGCCTAGGATGTGCCAAGGATGTGCCAAGGCGGTGCCAAGGCGGTGCCAAGGCCGTGCCAAGGCCGTGCCAAGGCGTGCCAAGGCATGTGCCAAGGCGTGCCAAGGTGTGCCAAGGCCAAGGCGTGCCAAGGATGCGCAAGGCAAGGATGTGCCAAGGCGTGCCAAGGCGTGCCAAGGCGTGCCAAGCGCCAAGGATGTGCCAAGGCCGTGCCAAGGATGTGCCCAGGCCAAGTGCCAAGGATGTGCCAAGGATGTGCCAAGGCCAAGGCCGTGCCAAGGTGCCAAGGTCGTGCCAAGGCGCGTGCCAAGGCGGTGCCAAGGCGGCCAAGGCGCGCGTGCCAAGGCGGCCAAGGCGGTGCCAAGCGGTGCCAAGGCGTGCCGTGCCAAGGCGTGCCAAGGCGTGCCAAGGCGGTGCCAAGGCGTGCCAAGGCGGTGCCAAGGCGGTGCCAAGGCGCGTGCCAAGGATGGCGGTGCCAAGGCGCGCCAAGGCGTGTGCCAAGGCGTGCCAAGGCGTGCCAAGGCGTGCGCGTGCGCGTGCCAAGGTGCGCAAGGCGCCAAGGCGCGTGCGGCGCCAAGGCGGTGCCAAGGCGTGCCAAGGCGGTGCCAAGGCGGTGCCAAGGCGGTGCCAAGCGGTGCCAAGGCGCCAAGTGCCAAGGCGTGCCAAGGCGGCGTGCCAAGGCGCGCCAAGGCCAAGGTGCCAAGGCGTGCCAAGGTGCGCGTGCGTGCCAAGGATGTGCCAGGATGCCAAGGATGTGCCTAGGCGGTGCCAAGGATGTGCCAAGGCCGTGCCAAGGATGTGCCAAGGCGGTGCCAAGGATGTGCCTAGGCGGTGCCAAGGATGTGCCAAGGCGGTGCCAAGGATGTGCCAAGGTCGTGCCAAGGCGGTGCCAAGGCGGTGCCAAGGCGGTGCCAAGGCGTGCCAAGGCGGTGCCAAGGCGGTGCCAAGGCGGTGCCAAGGCGGTGCCAAGGCGGTGCCAAGGCGTGCCAAGGCGTGCCAAGGCGGTGCCAAGGCGGTGCCAAGGCGTGCGTGCAAGGCGTGCCAAGGCGGTGCCAAGGCGTGCCAAGGCGGTGCCAAGGCGGTGCCAAGGATGTGCCAAGGGATGTGCCAAGGCGGTGCCAAGGCGTGCCAAGGCGTGCCAAGCCAAGGCGGTGCCAAGGCGTGCCAAGGCGTGCGTGCCAGTGCCAAGGCGTGCCAAGGCCAAGGCCAAGGCGCAAGGCGCCAAGGCCAAGGCGCGCCAAGGCGGTGCCAAGGCGTGCCAAGGCGGCGCCAAGCCAAGGCCAAGGCGCCAAGGATGTGCCAAGGCGGTGTCAAGGCGCCAAGGCTCGTTTGATGACCCAAAAATGACCCAAAAATGATATCATCCCAATAGATTTGGACAATCTTGCCTCGTCAAAACTTTGCCAAAAACATCCAAGATTGCCCAAACCTTCACAAAGCATGCCTCGAAAATTCTAGCATGAACACGTATTCGTTCAACTTTCTTCATGTCTTGTGGCCTCTTTTCAATGATCACTTATCAAAGCTACATTGATCTACCTCAAGAATGTTACTCAAGGATGTTTCTTAACAAAATATATTTTTTTCCATATTTTTAAGTATTTTTCGGCATTTATCTTCTATTTTATTAATTAAAAAATAGTAAAAAATATTTTTTTTGGTCGAATTTTTTTTTTTTACCACATGATAATTTTCTTCATTCAATAAGCTTTCCAATGATCACAACCTCATCCCTATATCATTTTTGTACAAAAAGTTATGGCCTAGTACGCTTGGTCTAAATTTGTGATGTTTCCCTTTGGAGGTGAAGAACGGCTTAACATCTACTATAAGGGGGTGGGTGTTGAGGCAGGGGGGGGGTGGCAGGGTGATGCTACTAGCGCTCGCGCTTAGTATTTCCTTGCTATCAACCGCGACTTGGTGGCCGCTTGCATGCTTAGTAGTGATCGGATGGGAGCCCCCCCTTGGCATGCGGCGGCGCGGGCGGCGAGGGTGGTCCGGCAGCTCCGGACAGCGTTTTTAGCGCTGTTCGCGCGGAGTGCTGGCCAGTCACGTTGGACCCTTTCGGTGAAACGACCCTTTCGAGAAAATCCCCATTTCGGGTGTCCGGTTTAGGTTTGGATAAATGTTCGAGCGATGCGATGATCCTTTGATCGGCTCATTTTCGATTTGTCACCTTGCCATGCATGACCAAGTCACGACCGGGTAGGTGGCAGCCATGGGCGGGTCGCATTTTGGGCATGAGCTGGCCAAGGGAAAACTTTGCTACGATTTATCTCGAACC
>CM077582.1:21258317-21260817 GCA_039657365.1 Stephania yunnanensis
ATGTGCCAAGGATGTGCCAAGGCCAATGCCAAGGCCATGTGCCAAGGATGCCAAGGCGTGCGGCCAAGGTGCCAAGGATGTGCCAAGGCGGTGCCAAGGCGCGCCAAGGCGTGCGTGTGCCAAGGCGGCCAAGGTGCCAAGGCGCCAAGTGCCAAGGCGTGCCAAGGATGTGCCAAGGATGTGCCAAGGCGGTGCCAAGGATGTGCCAAGGATGTGCCAAGGCGTGCCAAGGATGTGCCAAGGATGTGCCAAGGATGTGCCAAGGATGTGCCAGGATGTGCCAGGGATGTGCCAGGCGGATGTGCCAAGGATGTGCCAAGGATGTGCCAAGGATGTGCCAAGGCCGTGCCAAGGCGGTGCCAAGGCGTGCCAAGGCCGTGCCAAGGCGTGCCAAGGCGTGCCAAGGCGTGCCAAGGCGTGCCAAGGATGTGCCAGGCGTGCCAAGGCGTGCCAAGGATGTGCCAAGGTGCCAAGGCGCCAAGTGCCAAGGCGGTGCCAAGGCGTGCCAAGGCGTGCGTGCCAAGGATGCCAAGGCGTGCCAAGGATGTGCCAAGGCGTGCCAAGGCGCCAAGCGGTGCCAAGGCGGTGCCAAGGCGTGCCAAGGCGGTGCCAAGGCGTGCCAAGCGCGCCAAGCGCGTGCCAAGCGGTGCCAAGCGGTGCCAAGCGGTGCCAAGGCGTGCCAAGGCGGCGCGTGCCAAGGCGTGCCAAGGCGGTGCCAAGGCAAGCGGTGCCAAGGCGGTGCCAAGGATGTGCCAAGGATGTGCCAAGGCGGTGCGATGTGGCGTGCCAAGGCGTGCCAAGGCGTGCCAAGGCGGTGCCAAGGCGTGCCAAGGCGCGCGTGCCAAGGCGCGGCGGTGCCAAGGCGTGCCAAGGCGGTGCCAAGGTGCCAAGGCGTGCCAAGGCGGTGCCAAGGCGGTGCCAAGGGTGCCAAGGCCAAGGCGCCAAGGCGGTGCCAAGGCCAAGCGGTGCCAAGGCGCCAAGGTGCAAGGTGCGTGCCAAGGATGTGCCAAGGATGTGCCAAGGATGTGCCTAGGCGGTGCCAAGGATGTGCCAAGGCGGTGCCAAGGATGTGCCAAGGCGTGCCAAGGATGTGCCAAGGCGGTGCCAAGGATGTGCCTAGGCGGTGCCAAGAGTGCCAAGGCGTGCCAAGGCGGTGCCAAGGATGTGCCAAGGTCGTGCCAAGGCGGTGCCAAGCGGTGCCAAGGCGCGTGCCAAGGCGGTGCCAAGGCCAAGGCGGTGCCAAGGCGGTGCCAAGGCGGTGCCAAGGCGGTGCCAAGGCGTGCTGCGTGCCAAGGCGTGCCAAGGCGGTGCCAAGGCGTGCCAAGGCGTGCCAAGGCGGTGCCAAGGCGCGCCCAAGGCGTGCCAAGCGTCGTGCCAAGGCGGTGCCAAGGCGTGTGCCAAGGCGGTGCCAAGGCGTGCCAAGGATGTGCCAAGCGCGCCAAGGGCGGTGCCAAGGCGTGCCAAGGTGCGTGCCAAGGCGTGCCAAGGCCGTGCCAAGGCGTGCCAAGGCGTGCCAAGGCATGCCAAGGTCGTGCCAAGCTGGTGCAAAGGCGTGCCAAGGCGGCGGTGCCAAGGCGTGCCAAGGCGTGCCAAGGCGCGTGCCAAGCCAATGTGCCAAGGCGGTGTGCAAGGCGGGCCAAGGCTGCAAGGCTCGTTTGATGACCCAAAAATGATATCATCCCAATAGATTTGGACAATCTTGCCTCGTCAAAACTTTGCCAAAAACATCCAAGATTGCCCAAACCTTCACAAAGCATGCCTCGAAAATTCTAGCATGAACACGTATTCGTTCAACTTTCTTCATGTCTTGTGGCCTCTTTTCAATGATCACTTATCAAAGCTACATTGATCTACCTCAAGAATGTTACTCAAGGATGTTTCTTAACAAAATATATTTTTTTCCATATTTTTAAGTATTTTTCGGCATTTATCTTCTATTTTATTAATTAAAAAATAGTAAAAAATATTTTTTTTGGTCGAATTTTTTTTTTTACCACATGATAATTTTCTTCATTCAATAAGCTTTCCAATGATCACAACCTCATCCCTATATCATTTTTGTACAAAAAGTTATGGCCTAGTACGCTTGGTCTAAATTTGTGATGTTTCCCTTTGGAGGTGAGAGAACGGCTTAACATCTACTATAAGGGGGGGTGGGTGTTGAGGCAGGGGGGTGGCAGGGTGATGCTACTAGCGCTCGCGCTTAGTATTTCCTTGCTATCAACCGCGACTTGGTGGCCGCTTGCATGCTTAGTAGTGATCGGATGGGAGCCCCCCCTTGGCATGCGGCGGCGCGGGCGGCGAGGGTGGTCCGGCAGCTCCGGACAGCGTTTTTAGCGCTGTTCGCGCGGAGTGCTGGCCAGTCACGTTGGACCCTTTCGGTGAAACGACCCTTTCGAGAAAATCCCCATTTCGGGTGTCCGGTTTAGGTTTGGATAAATGTTCGAGCGATGCGATGATCCTTTGATCGGCTCATTTTCGATTTGTCACCTTGCCATGC
>CM077582.1:21288317-21290817 GCA_039657365.1 Stephania yunnanensis
GGATGTGCCAAGGATGTGCCAAGGATGTGCCAAGGATGTGCCAGGATGTGCCAGGATGTGCCAGGATGTGCCAAGATGCCAAGCCTAGGCGTGCCAAGGATGTGCCAAGGCCGTGCCAAGGATGTGCCAAGGCGTGCCAAGCCAAGGCGGTGCCAAGGCGGTGCCAAGGCGTGCCAAGGCGTGCCAGGCGTGCCAAGGCCAAGGATGTGCCAAGGCCAAGGTGCCAAGGCGTGCCAAGGATGTGCCAAGGCGGTGCCAAGGATGTGCCAAGGCGGTGCCAAGGATGTGCCAAGGATGTGCCAAGGATGTGCCAAGGATGTGCCAGGATGTGCCATGTGCCAAGGATGTGCCAGGATGTGCCAGGATGTGCCAAGGCGATGTGCCAGGATGTGCCAAGGCGGTGCCAAGGCGGTGCCAAGGCGTGCCAAGGCGTGCCAAGGTGCCAAGGCGTGCCAAGGTGCCAAGGCGTGCCAAGGCGTGCCAAGGTCGTGCCAAGGCGGTGCCTAGGATGTGCCAAGGATGTGCCTAGGCGGTGCCAAGGCCGTGCCAAGGATGTGCCAAGGCCGTGCCAAGGATGTGCCAGGCGGTGCCAAGGATGTGCCAAGGCGTGCCAAGGATGTGCCAAGGCGTGCCAAGGATGTGCCAAGGCGTGCCAAGGCGGTGCCAAGGCGGTGCCAAGGCGGTGCCAAGGCGTGCCAAGGCGGCGGTGCCAAGGCGGTGCCAAGGCGGTGCCAGCGGTGCCAAGGCGTGCCAAGGCGCGCCAAGGCGGTGCCAAGGATGTGCCAAGGCGGTGCCAAGGCGGTGCGTGCCAATGTGCCAAGGATGTGCCAAGGCGGTGCCAAGGCGTGCCAAGGTGTGCCAAGGCGTGCCAAGGCGTGCCAAGGCGTGCCAAGGCGTGCCAAGGCGGCGTGCCAAGGCGGTGCCAAGGTGTGCCAAGCGGTGCCAAGGCGGTGCCAAGGATGCGGTGCCAAGGCGTGCCAAGGCGGTGCCAAGGCGGTGCCAAGCGTGCCAGCGGTGCCAAGGCGGTGCCAAGCGGTGCCAAGTCGTGCCAAGTGCCAGGATGTGCCAGGATGTGCCAAGGATGTGCCAGGCGGTGCCAAGGCCAAGGATGTGCCAAGGCGGTGCCAAGGATGTGCCAAGGCGGTGCCAAGGATGTGCCAAGGCGGTGCCAAGGATGTGCCAAGGCGGTGCCAAGGATGTGCCAAGGATGTGCCAAGGCGCCAAGTGCCAAGGCGCGGTGCCAAGGCGGTGCCAAGGCGGTGCCAAGGCGGTGCCAAGGCGGTGCCAAGGCGGTGCCAAGGCGGTGCCAAGGGTGCGGTGCAGGCGCCAAGCCAAGGCGTGCCAAGGCGCCAAGGCGGTGCCAAGGCGTGCGCAAGGCGTGCCAAGCGTGCCAAGCGTGTGCGCGGTGCCAAGGCGTGCCAAGGTGGTGCCAAGGCGGTGCCAAGGCGTGCCAAGGATGTGCCAAGCGGTGCCAAGGCGTGCCAAGGCGGTGCCAAGGGTGCCAAGGCGGTGCCAAGGCGTGCCAAGGTCGTGCCAAGGCGGTGCCAAGGCGTGCCAAGGCGGTGCCAAGGCGGTGCCAAGGTGCGGCGGTGCCAAGGCGGTGCCAAGGCGGTGCCAAGGCGTGCCAAGGCGTGCCAAGGCGGTGCCAAGGCGGTGCCAAGGCGTGCCAAGGCGGTGTCAAGGCCGTGCCAAGGCTCGTTTGATGACCCAAAAATGATATCATCCCAATAGATTTGGACAATCTTGCCTCGTCAAAACTTTGCCAAAAACATCCAAGATTGCCCAAACCTTCACAAAGCATGCCTCGAAAATTCTAGCATGAACACGTATTCGTTCAACTTTCTTCATGTCTTGTGGCCTCTTTTCAATGATCACTTATCAAAGCTACATTGATCTACCTCAAGAATGTTACTCAAGGATGTTTCTTAACAAAATATATTTTTTTCCATATTTTTAAGTATTTTTCGGCATTTATCTTCTATTTTATTAATTAAAAAATAGTAAAAAATATTTTTTTTGGTCGAATTTTTTTTTTTACCACATGATAATTTTCTTCATTCAATAAGCTTTCCAATGATCACAACCTCATCCCTATATCATTTTTGTACAAAAAGTTATGGCCTAGTACGCTTGGTCTAAATTTGTGATGTTTCCCTTTGGAGGTGAGAGAACGGCTTAACATCTACTATAAGGGGGGTGGGTGTTGAGGCGGGGGGGGCAGGGGTGATGCTACTAGCGCTCGCGCTTAGTATTTCCTTGCTATCAACCGCGACTTGGTGGCCGCTTGCATGCTTAGTAGTGATCGGATGGGAGCCCCCTTGGCATGCGGCGGCGCGGGCGGCGAGGGTGGTCCGGCAGCTCCGGACAGCGTTTTTAGCGCTGTTCGCGCGGAGTGCTGGCCAGTCACGTTGGACCCTTTCGGTGAAACGACCCTTTCGAGAAAATCCCCATTTCGGGTGTCCGGTTTAGGTTTGGATAAATGTTCGAGCGATGCGATGAT
>CM077582.1:21298317-21300817 GCA_039657365.1 Stephania yunnanensis
TGCCAAGGATGTGCCAAGGCGGTGCCAAGGATGTGCCAAGGCCGTGCCAAGGCGGTGCCAAGGATGTGCCAAGGCGGTGCCAAGGCGTGCCAAGGTCGTGCCAAGGCGGTGCCAAGGATGTGCCAAGGTCGTGCCAAGGCGGTGCCAAGGATGTGCCTAGGCGGTGCCAAGGATGTGCCAAGGCGGTGCCAAGGATGTGCCAAGGATGTGCCAAGGATGTGCCTAGGATGTGCCTAGGATGTGCCAAGGATGTGCCTAGGCGGTGCCAAGGATGTGCCAAGGCCGTGCCAAGGATGTGCCAAGGCCGTGCCAAGGCGGTGCCAAGGATGTGCCAAGGCCGTGCCAAGGCGTGCCAAGGTCGTGCCAAGGCGGTGCCTAGGATGTGCCAAGGATGTGCCTAGGCGGTGCCAAGGCGTGCCAGCCAGATGTGCCAAGGCCGTGCCAAGGATGTGCCTAGGCGGTGCCAAGGATGTGCCAAGGCGTGCCAAGCCAAGCCGTGCCAGGATGTGCCAAGGTCGTGCCAAGGCGGTGCCAGGCGGTGCCAAGCGGTGCGGCCAAGGCGGTGCCAAGCGCGTGCCAAGGCGGTGCCAAGCGGTGCCAAGCGGTGCCAAGCGGTGCCAAGGCGTGCCAAGGGTGCCAAGGCGTGCCAAGGCGTGCCAAGGCGGTGCCAAGGATGTGCCAAGGCGGTGCCAAGGCGGTGCCAAGGATGTGCCAGAGTGCCAAGCGGTGCCAAGGCGTGCCAAGGTGCCAAGGCGTGCCAAGCGGTGCCAAGGCGTGCCAAGGCGGTGCCAAGGTCGTGCCAAGGCGGTGCCAAGCGTGCCAAGCGGTGCCAAGGCGGTGCCAAGCGGTGCCAAGGCGTGCCAAGCGGTGCCAAGCGCGTGCCAAGGCGGTGCCAAGTCGTGCCAAGGATGTGCCTAGGATGTGCCAAGGATGTGCCTAGGCGGTGCCAAGGATGTGCCAAGGCCGTGCCAAGGATGTGCCAAGCGGTGCCAAGGATGTGCCTAGGCGGTGCCAAGGATGTGCCAAGGCGGTGCCAAGGATGTGCCAAGGTCGTGCCAAGGCGGTGCCAAGGCGGTGCCAAGGCGGTGCCAAGGCGGTGCCAAGGATGTGCCAAGGCGGTGCCAAGGCGGTGCCAAGGCCGTGCCAAGGCGGTGCCAAGGCGGTGCCAAGGGCGTGCCAAGGCGTGCCAAGGCGGTGCCAAGGCGGTGCCAAGGCGTGCCAAGGTCGTGCCAAGGCGGTGCCAAGGATGTGCCAAGGCGGTGCCAAGGCGGTGCCAAGGATGTGCCAAGGATGTGCCAAGGCGGTGCCAAGGCGTGCCAAGGTGCGTGCCAAGGCGGTGCCAAGGCGTGCCAAGGGCGTGCCAAGGCGGTGCCAAGGTCGTGCCAAGGCGGTGCCAAGGCGGTGCCAAGGCGGTGCCAAGGCGTGCCAAGGCGGTGCCAAGGCGTGCCAAGGATGTGCCAAGGCGGTGTCAAGGCCGTGCCAAGGCTCGTTTGATGACCCAAAAATGATATCATCCCAATAGATTTGGACAATCTTGCCTCGTCAAAACTTTGCCAAAAACATCCAAGATTGCCCAAACCTTCACAAAGCATGCCTCGAAAATTCTAGCATGAACACGTATTCGTTCAACTTTCTTCATGTCTTGTGGCCTCTTTTCAATGATCACTTATCAAAGCTACATTGATCTACCTCAAGAATGTTACTCAAGGATGTTTCTTAACAAAATATATTTTTTTCCATATTTTTAAGTATTTTTCGGCATTTATCTTCTATTTTATTAATTAAAAAATAGTAAAAAATATTTTTTTTGGTCGAATTTTTTTTTTTACCACATGATAATTTTCTTCATTCAATAAGCTTTCCAATGATCACAACCTCATCCCTATATCATTTTTGTACAAAAAGTTATGGCCTAGTACGCTTGGTCTAAATTTGTGATGTTTCCCTTTGGAGGTGAGAGAACGGCTTAACATCTACTATAAGGGGGGGTGGGTGTTGAGGCAGGGGGGGTGGCAGGGTGATGCTACTAGCGCTCGCGCTTAGTATTTCCTTGCTATCAACCGCGACTTGGTGGCCGCTTGCATGCTTAGTAGTGATCGGATGGGAGCCCCCCCTTGGCATGCGGCGGCGCGGGCGGCGAGGTGGTCCGGCGGCTCGGACAGCGTTTTTAGCGCTGTTCGCGCGGAGTGCTGGCCATCACGTTGGACCCTTTCGGTGAAACGACCCTTTCGAGAAAATCCCCATTTCGGGTGTCGGTTTAGGTTTGGATAAATGTTCGAGCGATGCGATGATCCTTTGATCGGCTCATTTTCGATTTGTCACCTTGCCATGCATGACCAAGTCACGACCGGGTAGGTGGCAGCCATGGGCGGGTCGCATTTTGGGCATGAGCTGGCCAAGGGAAAACTTTGCTACGATTTATCTCGAACCTTTTCTAGACGCACGTAATGGGGGCACAAGAATGGGCGGGGGCATTGCGATTGTCGGTGGAAACGCCCAC
>CM077582.1:21308317-21313317 GCA_039657365.1 Stephania yunnanensis
AGGCGGTGCCAAGGATGTGCCTAGGCGGTGCCAAGGATGTGCCAAGTGCCAAGGATGTGCCAAGGATGTGCCAAGGATGTGCCAGGATGTGCCAAGGATGTGCCAGGATGTGCCAGGATGTGCCAGGATGTGCCAAGTGCCAAGGCGTGCCAGGCCAGGATGTGCCAAGGCCGTGCCAAGGCGTGCCAAGGATGTGCCAAGGCGTGCCAAGCGCCAAGGTGCCAAGTGCCAAGGTGCCAAGCGTGCCAAGGCGTGCCAGGCGTGCCAAGGCGGTGCCAGGGTGCCAGGATGTGCCAGGCGGTGCCAAGGTGCCAAGTGCCAGGATGTGCCAAGGCGGTGCCAAGGATGTGCCAAGGCGGTGCCAAGGATGTGCCAAGGCGTGCCAAGGCGTGCCAAGTGTGCAAGAGTGTGCGTGCCAAGGCGGTGCCAAGGCGGTGCCAAGTGCCAAGGCGGTGCCGCGTGCCAAGCCAAGCGTGCCAAGCGGTGCCAAGCGGTGCCAAGCGGTGCCAAGGCGTGCCAAGGTGCCAAGTGCCAAGCGGTGCCAAGGATGTGCCAAGGCGGTGCCAAGCGGTGCAAGGATGTGCCAAGGATGTGCCAAGGCGGTGCCAAGCGTGCCAAGCGGTGCCAAGCGTGCCAAGCGCGTGCCAAGCGTGCCAAGCGCGTGCCAAGGTGCGTGCCAAGCGGTGCCAAGGCGTGCCAAGGCGGTGCCAAGGCGGTGCCAAGGCGGTGCCAAGCGGTGCCAAGGCGTGCCAAGCGGTGCCAAGCGGTGCCAAGGCGGTGCCAAGCGGTGCCAAGCGGTGCCAAGGATGTGCCAAGGCGTGCCTAGCGGTGCCAAGTGTGCCAGAGATGTGCCTAGGATGTGCCAGAGATGTGCCTAGGCGTGCCAAGGATGTGCCAAGGCGGTGCCAAGGATGTGCCAAGGCGGTGCCAAGGATGTGCCAAGGCGGTGCCAAGGATGTGCCAAGGGTGCGTGCCAAGTGCCAAGCCAAGGTGCCAAGCGGTGCCAAGCGGTGCCAAGGCGGTGCCAAGCGGTGCCAAGGCGGTGTGCCAAGCGGTGCCAAGGCGGTGCCAAGCGGTGCCAAGCGGTGCCAAGCGCGTGCCAAGCGTGCCAAGCGGTGCCAAGCGGTGCCAAGGCGTGCCAAGGTGCGTGCGTGCCAAGCGGTGCCAAGATGTGCCAAGCGGTGCCAAGGCGGTGCCAAGGATGTGCCAAGGATGTGCCAAGGCGGTGCCAAGGCGTGCCAAGGTCGTGCCAAGGCGGTGCCAAGGCGTGCCAAGGGCGTGCCAAGGCGGTGCCAAGGTCGTGCCAAGGCGGTGCCAAGGCGGTGCCAAGGCGTGCCAAGGCGTGCCAAGGCGTGCCAAGGATGTGCCAAGGCGGTGTCAAGGCCGTGCCAAGGCTCGTTTGATGACCCAAAAATGATATCATCCCAATAGATTTGGACAATCTTGCCTCGTCAAAACTTTGCCAAAAACATCCAAGATTGCCCAAACCTTCACAAAGCATGCCTCGAAAATTCTAGCATGAACACGTATTCGTTCAACTTTCTTCATGTCTTGTGGCCTCTTTTCAATGATCACTTATCAAAGCTACATTGATCTACCTCAAGAATGTTACTCAAGGATGTTTCTTAACAAAATATATTTTTTTCCATATTTTTAAGTATTTTTCGGCATTTATCTTCTATTTTATTAATTAAAAAATAGTAAAAAATATTTTTTTTGGTCGAATTTTTTTTTTTTTTTTTACCACATGATAATTTTCTTCATTCAATAAGCTTTCCAATGATCACAACCTCATCCCTATATCATTTTTGTACAAAAAGTTATGGCCTAGTACGCTTGGTCTAAATTTGTGATGTTTCCCTTTGGAGGTGAGAGAACGGCTTAACATCTACTATAAGGGGGTGGGTGTTGAGGCGGGGGGGTGGCGGGGTGATGCTACTAGCGCTCGCGCTTAGTATTTCCTTGCTATCAACCGCGACTTGGTGGCCGCTTGCATGTAGTAGTGATCGGATGGGAGCCCCCCTTGGCATGCGGCGGCGCGGGCGCGCGAGGGTGGTCGGCGGCTCGGACAGCGTTTTTAAGCGCTGTTCGCGCGGAGTGCTGGCCGATCACGTTGGACCCTTTCGGTGAAACGACCCTTTCGAGAAAATCCCCATTTCGGGTGTCGGTTTAGGTTTGGATAAATGTTCGAGCGATGCGATGATCCTTTGATCGGCTCATTTTCGATTTGTCACCTTGCCATGCATGACCAAGTCACGGCCGGGTAGGTGGCGCCATGGGCGGGTCGCATTTTGGGCATGAGCTGGCCAAGGGAAAACTTTGCTACGATTTATCTCGAACCTTTTCTAGACGCACGTAATGGGGGCACAAAATGGGCGGGGCATTGCGATTGTCGGTGGAAACGCCCACGCTTGCAAGGTCTTGCTCTGTTTGTGTGTTGGGGCCCCGTCAAGAATTGTCCCATCGTTTGTGTCTTGCTAGGCGTACATTGGCGTAGAAGCTATGTTAGATTCCTTGACAAGTTCAATCTTGGGTTGCGATCGGGCCATGTAGGGCCACGTCACTATTGGGTGGCGGCTAATACATGGCTTGGGTTTCAACTCGGGTGTTAGACTAGTGTGTGGGATTAATTGGCTTTTACAATATTTTTGTCTTTGCGGATGCAAGCGTCGGGGCATTTTGTCGCATGAGATTTGATTGTTTCTTGCCTCGTTCATGCTTGAGTTGCGACTTGGGTATGGGTTTGGCAAGGCTGTTGAAGTTGGCTTTTCGTGCTTTTCATTTTCATGCCCGATCCTTTTAGGTATTTCTTTCGTTGCACACTCATAGTTCCTATGGAGTTGTGTTTTGGGTGACGAGGAATTGCTCAATTGCGAACGTCATGGCGTGTGAGTTGTAATGAGATTGTGTGTCTTGGGCTCTCCTCTAGTGTGGCGAACCATGCATGTGCAATCTCTTTTCATTTGTTGCTAGTGTTAGATTCGACGTTAGCTTTGATTGTGGTTCTTGTATTATTTACATGTGATGTTGTAACGATAGTTGCTTGATGTTGGTTCTCTTGCTTTCCCTTATGCTCCTTGTAGGGGTAAAGCGGATGATTGCGGCGGGTCATGTGCCTCCAACCTTAAATTGCTTGGTGCAATGAATTGTTGGTGCATTATGCTCGTTCGTGCTTGTGGGTGGGGAAGATGGAAAACGGTGTACAAGTGGCTTTGCCTCTTCTCATCGAGTTGTGTGCATTTAAAAAAGACAAGCTGCGCTCTCAACATTGTTCCCTCTTTGCCCGACAAGGGTGGACAATGCGGGGTGTCGTTAGTGTCGTCTAGGAATGCTACCTGGTTGATCTGCCCGGTAGTAGTCATATGCTTGTCTCAAAGATTAAGCCATGCATGTGTAAGTATGAACAAATTGGGGTGAAGCTGCGAATGGCTCATTAAATCGATTATAGTTTGTTTGATGGTATACTGCTACTCGGATAACGTAGTAATTCTAGAGAATAATACGTGCAACAAACCCCGACTTACGGAAGGGATGCATTTATTAGATAAAAGGTCAATGCGGGCTCTGCCGTTTCTGATGATTCATGATAACTCGACGGATCGCATGGCCTTTGTGCGGCGACGCATCATTCAAATTTACGCCTATCAACTTTCGATGGTAGGATAGGGGCCTACCATGGTGGTGACGGGTGACGGAGAATTAGGGTTCGATTCGGAGAGGGAGCACGAGAAACGGCTACCACATCCAAGAAAGGCGACGGCGCGCAAATTACCCAATCGACACGGGGAGGTAGTGACAATAAATAACAATACCGGGCTCATTGAGTGCAGTAATTGGAATGAGTACAATCTAAATCCCTTAACGAGGATCCATTGGAGGGCAAGTCGGTGCCGGCGGCGCGCGGTAATTCCGGCTCAATAGCGTATATTTAAGTTGTTGCGGTTAAAAAGCTCGTAGTTGGACTTAGGGTTGGGTCGGCGGTCATCCTCGTGTGTGCACCGGTCGTCCGTCCCTTCTACCGGTGATGCGCTCCTGTCTTAGTTGATCGGGTCGTGACTCGGTCTTTGTTACTTTGAAGAAATTAGAGTGCTCAAAGCAAGCCATAGCTCTGTATACATTAGCATGGGATAACATCATAGGATTTCGGTCCTATTGCGTTGGCCTTCGGGATCGGAGTAATGATTAACGAGGACGATCGGGGGCATTCGTATTTCATAGTCGAGAGGTGAAATTCTTGGATTTATGAAAGACGAACTACTGCGAAAGCATTTGCCAAGGATGTTTTCATTAATCAAGAACGAAAGTTGGGGGCTCGAAGACGATCGGATACCGTCCTAGTCTCAACCATAAACGATGCGACTAGGGATCGGCGGATGTTGCATTTAGGACTCATGGCACCTTATGAGAAATCAAAGTTTTTGGGTTCGGGGGAGTATGGTCGCAAGGCTGAAACTTAAAGGAATTGACGGAAGGGCACCACCGGGAGTGGTGGAGCTGCTGCGGCTTAATTTGACTCAACACGGGGAAACTTACCGAGGTCCGGACATAGTAAGGATTGACGGTGAGAGCTCTTTCTTGATTCTATGGGTGGTGGTGCATGGCCGTTCTTAGTTGGTGGAGCGATTTGTGCAGTTAATTCCGTTAACGAACGAGACCTCGGCCTGCTAACTAGCTACGTGGAGGTCACCTCCACGGCCGGCTTCTTAGAGGGACTATGGCCGTTTAGGCCACGGAAGTTTGAGGCAATAACAGTGCAGTGATGCCCTTAGATGTTACGGGCGCGCGCGCGCTACACGATGTATTCAACGAGCTACTAGCCTTGGCGAAACGGGCTGGGTAACCTTTGAAAATTTCATCGTGATGGGGATAGATCATTGCAATTGTTGGTCTTCAACGAGGAATTCCTAGTAAGCGCGAGTCATCGGCTCGCGTTGACTACGTCCACGCCCTTTGTACACACCGCCGTCGCTCCTACCGATTGAATGGTCGGTGAAGTGTTC
>CM077582.1:21318317-21323317 GCA_039657365.1 Stephania yunnanensis
GGATGTGCCAAGGATGTGCCAAGGCGTGCCAAGGATGTGCCAAGGCGTGCCAAGCGGTGCCAAGGATGTGCCAAGGATGTGCCAAGCGTGCCAAGGCGTGCCAAGGTCGTGCCAAGGTGGTGCCAAGGATGTGCCAGGATGTGCCAAGGCGGTGCCAAGGCGTGTGCCAAGGATGTGCCAAGGCGTGCCAAGATGTGCCAAGGATGTGCCAGGCGTGCCAAGATGTGCCAAGGCGTGCCAAGGATGTGCCAAGGCGTGCCAAGGCGGTGCCAAGCGGTGCCAAGGCGGTGCCAAGGCGTGCCAAGGCGTGCCAAGGCGGTGCCAAGCGGTGCCAAGCGGTGCCAAGCGTGCCAAGGTGTGCCAAGGCGGTGCCAAGGGTGTGCCAAGGCGGTGCCAAGGCGGTGCCAAGCGTGCCAAGGATGTGCCAGGATGCCAAGGCGGTGCCAAGGCGTGCCAAGGCGTGCCAAGGCGGTGCCAAGCGTGCCAAGGCGTGCCAAGGCGTGCCAAAGCGTGCCAAAGCGTGCCAAGCGGTGCCAAGGTGTGCCAAGGTGCCAAGGCGGTGCCAAGGAGTGCCAAGGCGGCGGTGCCAAGCGGTGCCAAGCGGTGCCAAGCGGTGCCAAGCGGTGCCAAGCGGTGCCAAGCGGTGCCAAGTCGTGCCAGGATGTGCCTAGGATGTGCCAAGGATGTGCCTAGGCGGTGCCAGGATGTGCCAAGGCGTGCCAAGATGTGCCAAGCGGTGCCAAGGATGTGCCTAGGCGGTGCCAAGGATGTGCCGGTGCCAAGGATGTGCCAAGGATGTGCCAAGGTGTGCCAAGGCGGTGCCAAGGCGGTGCCAAGCGGTGCCAAGCGGTGCCAAGGCGGTGCCAAGCGGTGCCAAGCGGTGCCAAGGCGGTGCCAAGCGGTGCCAAGGCGGTGCCAAGGCGTGCCAAGCGTGCCAAGCGGTGCCAAGCGGTGCCAAGCGTGCCAAGGCGTGTGCCAAGGCGGTGCCAAGGCGGTGCCAAGGAAGGCGGTGCCAAGGCGGTGCCAAGCGGTGCCAAGGATGTGCCAAGGATGTGCCAAGGGCGGTGCGGTGCCAAGGCGTGCCAAGGCGTGCCAAGGCGGTGCCAAGGTGCCAAGTGCCAAGGCCGTGCCAAGGGCGTGCCAAGGCGGTGCCAAGGTCGTGCCAAGGCGGTGCCAAGGCGGTGCCAAGGGCGTGCCAAGGCGTGCCAAGGCGGTGCCAAGGATGTGCCAAGGCGGTGTCAAGGCCGTGCCAAGGCTCGTTTGATGACCCAAAAATGATATCATCCCAATAGATTTGGACAATCTTGCCTCGTCAAAACTTTGCCAAAAACATCCAAGATTGCCCAAACCTTCACAAAGCATGCCTCGAAAATTCTAGCATGAACACGTATTCGTTCAACTTTCTTCATGTCTTGTGGCCTCTTTTCAATGATCACTTATCAAAGCTACATTGATCTACCTCAAGAATGTTACTCAAGGATGTTTCTTAACAAAATATATTTTTTTCCATATTTTTAAGTATTTTTCGGCATTTATCTTCTATTTTATTAATTAAAAAATAGTAAAAAATATTTTTTTTGGTCGAATTTTTTTTTTTACCACATGATAATTTTCTTCATTCAATAAGCTTTCCAATGATCACAACCTCATCCCTATATCATTTTTGTACAAAAAGTTATGGCCTAGTACGCTTGGTCAAATTTGTGATGTTTCCCTTTGGAGGTGAGAGAACGGCTTAACATCTACTATAAGGGGGTGGGTGTTGAGGCGGGGGGGTGGCGGGGTGATGCTACTAGCGCTCGCGCTTAGTATTTCCTTGCTATCAGCCGCGACTTGGTGGCCGCTTGCATGCTTAGTAGTGATCGGATGGGAGCCCCCCCCAGCATGCGGCGGCGCGGGCGCGAGGTGGTCGGCGGCTCGGACGGCGTTTTTAAGCGGCTGTTCGCGCGGAGTGCTGGCCGATCACGTTGGACCCTTTCGGTGAAACGACCCTTTCGAGAAAATCCCCATTTCGGGTGTCGGTTTAGGTTTGGATAAATGTTCGACGATGCGATGATCCTTTGATCGGCTCATTTTCGATTTGTCACCTTGCCATGCATGACCAAGTCACGGCCGGGTAGGTGGCGGCCATGGGCGGGTCGCATTTTGGGCATGAGCTGGCCAAGGAAAACTTTGCTACGATTTATCTCGAACCTTTTCTAGACGCACGTAATGGGGGCACAAAATGGGCGGGGCATTGCGATTGTCGGTGGAAACGCCCACGCTTGCAAGGTCTTGCTCTGTTTGTGTGTTGGGGCCCCGTCAAGAATTGTCCCATCGTTTGTGTCTTGCTAGGCGTACATTGGCGTAGAAGCTATGTTAGATTCCTTGACAAGTTCAATCTTGGGTTGCGATCGGGCCATGTAGGGCCACGTCACTATTGGGTGGCGGCTAATACATGGGGTTTCAACTCGGGTGTTAGACTAGTGTGTGGGATTAATTGGCTTTTACAATATTTTTGTCTTTGCGGATGCAAGCGTCGGGGCATTTTGTCGCATGAGATTTGATTGTTTCTTGCCTCGTTCATGCTTGAGTTGCGACTTGGGTATGGGTTTGGCAAGGCTTTGTTGAAGTTGGCTTTTCGTGCTTTTCATTTTCATGCCCGGCGATCCTTTTAGGTATTTCTTTCGTTGCACACTCATAGTTCCTATGGAGTTGTGTTTTGGGTGACGAGGAATTGCTCAATTGCGAACGTCATGGCGTGTGAGTTGTAATGAGATTGTGTGTCTTGGGCTCTCCTCTAGTGTGGCGAACCATGCATGTGCAATCTCTTTTCATTTGTTGCTAGTGTTAGATTCGACGTTAGCTTTGATTGTGGTTCTTGTATTATTTACATGTGATGTTGTAACGATAGTTCTTGATGTTGGTTCTCTTGCTTTCCCTTATGCTCCTTGTAGGGGTAAAGCGGATGATTGCGACGGGTCATGTGCCTCCAACCTTAAATTGCTTGGTGCAATGAATTGTTGGTGCATTATGCTCGTTCGTGCTTGTGGGTGGGGAAGATGGAAAACGGTGTACAAGTGGCTTTGCCTCTTCTCATCGAGTTGTGTGCATTTAAAAAAGACAAGCTGCGCTCTCAACATTGTTCCCTCTTTGCCCGGCAAGGGTGGACAATGCGGGGTGTCGTTAGTGTCGTCTAGGAATGCTACCTGGTTGATCTGCCGGTAGTCATATGCTTGTCTCAAAGATTAAGCCATGCATGTGTAAGTATGAACAAATTGGAGGCTGTGAAGCTGCGAATGGCTCATTAAATCGATTATAGTTTGTTTGATGGTATACTGCTACTCGGATAACGTAGTAATTCTAGAGCTAATACGTGCAACAAACCCCGACTTACGGAAGGGATGCATTTATTAGATAAAAGGTCAATGCGGGCTCTGCCGTTTTCTGATGATTCATGATAACTCGACGGATCGCATGGCCTTTGTGCGGCGACGCATCATTCAAATTTACGCCTATCAACTTTCGATGGTAGGATAGGGGCCTACCATGGTGGTGGGGGTGACGGAGATTAGGGTTCGATTCGGAGAGGGAGCACGAGAAACGGCTACCACATCCAAGGAAGGCGACGAGCGCGCAAATTACCCAATCGACACGGGAGGTAGTGACAATAAATAACAATACGGGCTCATTGAGTCGCAGTAATGGAATGAGTACAATCTAAATCCCTTAACGAGGATCCATTGGAGGGCAAGTCTGGTGCCGGCGGCGCGGTAATTCCGGCTCAATAGCGTATATTTAAGTTGTTGCGGTTAAAAAGCTCGTAGTTGGACTTAGGGTTGGGTCGGCGGTCCGCCCTCGGGTGTGCACGGTCGTCCGTCCCTTCTACCGGTGATGCGCTCTGGTCTTAGTTGATCGGGTCGTGACTCACGGTCTTTGTTACTTTGAAGAAATTAGAGTGCTCAAAGCAAGCCATAGCTACGTATACATTAGCATGGGATAACATCATAGGATTTCGGTCCTATTGCGTTGGCCTTCGGGATCGGAGTAATGATTAACGAGGACGATCGGGGGGGCATTCGTATTCATAGTCGAGGTGAAATTCTTGGATTTATGAAAGACGAACTACTGCGAAAGCATTTGCCAGGATGTTTTCATTAATCAAGAACGAAAGTTGGGGGCTCGAAGACGATCGGATACGTCCTAGTCTCGACCATAAACGATGCGGAGCTAGGGATCGGCGGATGTTGCATTTAGGACTCATGGCACCTTATGAGAAATCAAAGTTTTTGGGTTCGGGGGAGTATGGTCGCAAGGCTGAAACTTAAAGGAATTGACGGAAGGGCACCACCGGGAGTGGAGCTGCGGCTTAATTTGACTCAACACGGGGAAACTTACCGAGGTCCGGACATAGTAAGGATTGACGGTGAGAGAGCTCTTTCTTGATTCTATGGGTGGTGGTGCATGGCCGTTCTTAGTTGGTGGAGCGATTTGTGCAGTTAATTCCGTTAACGAGCGAGACCTCGGCCTGCTAACTAGCTACGTGGAGGTCACCTCCGGCCGGCTTCTTAGAGGGGACTGCCGTTTAGGCCACGGAAGTTTGAGGCAATAACAGTGCAGTGATGCCCTTAGATGTTACGGGCGCGCGCGCGCTACACGATGTATTCAACGAGCTACTAGCCTTGGCCGACGGGCTGGGTAACCTTTGAAAATTTCATCGTGATGGGGATAGATCATTGCAATTGTTGGTCTTCAACGAGGAATTCCTAGTAAGCGCGAGTCATCGGCTCGCGTTGACTACGTCCACGCCCTTTGTACACACACCGTCGCTCCTCTGATTGAATGGTCGGTGAAGTGTTCGGATCGCGGCGGCGCGGCGGTTCGCCGCCGAAACGACGTCGCGAGAAGTCCAACGAACCTTATCATTTAGAGGAAGGAGAAGTCGTAACAAGGTTTCGTAGGTGAACTGCGGAAGGATCATTGTTGATGCTTGCAAAACGACCGTGAACCATTGGCACCGT
>CM077582.1:21328317-21333317 GCA_039657365.1 Stephania yunnanensis
CCAAGCGGTGCCAAGTGTGCCAAGGCGGTGCCAAGGCGGTGCCCAAAGGCCAAGGCGGTGGTGCCAAGGGCGTGCCAAGCGTGCCAAGCGGTGCCAAGCGGTGCCAAGCGGTGCCAAGGCGTGCCAGGTCGTGCCAAGGCGGTGCCAAGGATGTGCCAAGCGGTGCCAAGGCGGTGCCAAGGATGTGCCAAGGATGTGCCAAGGCGGTGCCAAGGCGTGCCAAGGTGTGTGCCAAGGCCGTGCCAAGCGGTGCCAAGGCGTGCCAAGCGGTGCCAAGGTCGTGCCAAGGCGGTGCCAAGGATGTGCCAAGCGGTGCCAAGCGGTGCCAAGCGGTGCCAAGCGGTGCCAAGCGGTGCCAAGCGGTGCCAAGCGGTGCCAAGTGTGCCAAGGATGTGCCAGGATGTGCCAGGATGTGCCTAGGCGTGCCAGGATGTGCCAAGGCCGTGCCAGAGATGTGCCAAGGCGGTGCCAAGGATGTGCCAGGCGGTGCCAGGATGTGCCCAAGGCGGTGCCAAGGATGTGCCAGGGATGTGCCAAGGTGCCAAGGCGGTGCCAAGGCGGCGGCGCCAAGCGGTGCCAAGCGGTGCCAGGATGTGCCAAGGCGGTGCCAAGGCGGTGCCAAGGCCGTGCCAAGGCGGTGCCAAGGCGGTGCCAAGGGCGTGCCAAGGCGTGCCAAGGCGGTGCCAAGGCGGTGCCAAGGCGTGCCAAGGTCGTGCCAAGGCGGTGCCAAGGATGTGCCAAGGCGGTGCCAAGGCGGTGCCAAGGATGTGCCAAGGATGTGCCAAGGCGGTGCCAAGGCGTGCCAAGGTCGTGCCAAGGCGGTGCCAAGGCCGTGCCAAGGGCGTGCCAAGGCGGTGCCAAGGTCATGCCAAGGCGGTGCCAAGGCGGTGCCAAGGGCGTGCCAAGGCGTGCCAAGGCGGTGCCAAGGATGTGCCAAGGCGGTGTCAAGGCCGTGCCAAGGCTCGTTTGATGACCCAAAAATGATATCATCCCAATAGATTTGGACAATCTTGCCTCGTCAAAACTTTGCCAAAAACATCCAAGATTGCCCAAACCTTCACAAAGCATGCCTCGAAAATTCTAGCATGAACACGTATTCGTTCAACTTTCTTCATGTCTTGTGGCCTCTTTTCAATGATCACTTATCAAAGCTACATTGATCTACCTCAAGAATGTTACTCAAGGATGTTTCTTAACAAAATATATTTTTTTCCATATTTTTAAGTATTTTTCGGCATTTATCTTCTATTTTATTAATTAAAAAATAGTAAAAAATATTTTTTTTGGTCGAATTTTTTTTTTTACCACATGATAATTTTCTTCATTCAATAAGCTTTCCAATGATCACAACCTCATCCCTATATCATTTTTGTACAAAAAGTTATGGCCTAGTACGCTTGGTCTAAATTTGTGATGTTTCCCTTTGGAGGTGAGAGAACGGCTTAACATCTACTATAAGGGGGTGGGTGTTGAGGGGGGGGGGTGGCGGGGGTGATGCTACTAGCGCTCGCGCTTAGTATTTCCTTGCTATCAGCCGCGACTTGGTGGCCGCTTGCATGCTTAGTAGTGATCGGATGGGAGCCCCCCCCCAGGCATGCGGCGGCGCGGGCGGCGGGGGTGGTCGGCGGCTCGGACGGCGTTTTTAGCGGCTGTTCGCGCGGAGTGCTGGCCGATCACGTTGGACCCTTTCGGTGAAACGACCCTTTCGAGAAAATCCCCATTTCGGGTGTCGGTTTAGGTTTGGATAAATGTTCGACGATGCGATGATCCTTTGATCGGCTCATTTTCGATTTGTCACCTTGCCATGCATGACCAAGTCACGGCCGGGTAGGTGGCGGCCATGGGCGGGTCGCATTTTGGGCATGAGCTGGCCAAGGGAAAACTTTGCTACGATTTATCTCGAACCTTTTCTAGACGCACGTAATGGGGGCACAAAATGGGCGGGGCATTGCGATTGTCGGTGGAAACGCCCACGCTTGCAAGGTCTTGCTCTGTTTGTGTGTTGGGGCCCCGTCAAGAATTGTCCCATCGTTTGTGTCTTGCTAGGCGTACATTGGCGTAGAAGCTATGTTAGATTCCTTGACAAGTTCAATCTTGGGTTGCGATCGGGCCATGTAGGGCCACGTCACTATTGGGTGGCGGCTAATACATGGCTTGGGTTTCAACTCGGGTGTTAGACTAGTGTGTGGGATTAATTGGCTTTTACAATATTTTTGTCTTTGCGGATGCAAGCGTCGGGGCATTTTGTCGCATGAGATTTGATTGTTTCTTGCCTCGTTCATGCTTGAGTTGCGACTTGGGTATGGGTTTGGCAAGGCTTGTTGAAGTTGGCTTTTCGTGCTTTTCATTTTCATGCCCGACGATCCTTTTAGGTATTTCTTTCGTTGCACACTCATAGTTCCTATGGAGTTGTGTTTTGGGTGACGAGGAATTGCTCAATTGCGAACGTCATGGCGTGTGAGTTGTAATGAGATTGTGTGTCTTGGGCTCTCCTCTAGTGTGGCGAACCATGCATGTGCAATCTCTTTTCATTTGTTGCTAGTGTTAGATTCGACGTTAGCTTTGATTGTGGTTCTTGTATTATTTACATGTGATGTTGTAACGATAGTTCTTGATGTTGGTTCTCTTGCTTTCCCTTATGCTCCTTGTAGGGGTAAAGCGGATGATTGCGACGGGTCATGTGCCTCCAACCTTAAATTGCTTGGTGCAATGAATTGTTGGTGCATTATGCTCGTTCGTGCTTGTGGGTGGGGAAGATGGAAAACGGTGTACAAGTGGCTTTGCCTCTTCTCATCGAGTTGTGTGCATTTAAAAAAGACAAGCTGCGCTCTCAACATTGTTCCCTCTTTGCCCGGCAAGGGTGGACAATGCGGGGTGTCGTTAGTGTCGTCTAGGAATGCTACCTGGTTGATCTGCCCGGTAGTCATATGCTTGTCTCAAAGATTAAGCCATGCATGTGTAAGTATGAACAAATTGGAGGCTGTGAAGCTGCTGAATGGCTCATTAAATCGATTATAGTTTGTTTGATGGTATACTGCTACTCGGATAACGTAGTAATTCTAGAGCTAATACGTGCAACAAACCCCGACTTACGGAAGGGATGCATTTATTAGATAAAAGGTCAATGCGGGCTCTGCCGTTTTCTGATGATTCATGATAACTCGACGGATCGCATGGCCTTTGTGCGGCGACGCATCATTCAAATTTACGCCTATCAACTTTCGATGGTAGGATAGGGGCCTACCATGGTGGTGACGGGTGACGGAGAATTAGGGTTCGATTCGGAGAGGGAGCACGAGAAACGGCTACCACATCCAAGGAAGGCGACGGCGCGCAAATTACCCATCGACACGGGGAGGTAGTGACAATAAATAACAATACGGGCTCATTGAGTCGCAGTAATTGGAATGAGTACAATCTAAATCCCTTAACGAGGATCCATTGGAGGGCAAGTCGGTGCCGGCGGCGCGGTAATTCCGGCTCAATAGCGTATATTTAAGTTGTTGCGGTTAAAAAGCTCGTAGTTGGACTTAGGGTTGGGTCGGCGGTCATCCCTCGGGTGTGCACCGGTCGTCCGTCCCTTCTACCGGTGATGCGCTCTGGTGCTTAGTTGATCGGGTCGTGACTCGGTCTTTGTTACTTTGAAGAAATTAGAGTGCTCAAAGCAAGCCATAGCTACGTATACATTAGCATGGGATAACATCATAGGATTTCGGTCCTATTGCGTTGGCCTTCGGGATCGGAGTAATGATTAACGAGGACGATCGGGGGCATTCGTATTTCATAGTCGAGGTGAAATTCTTGGATTTATGAAAGACGAACTACTGCGAAAGCATTTGCCAGGATGTTTTCATTAATCAAGAACGAAAGTTGGGGGCTCGAAGACGATCGGATACGTCTAGTCTCGACCATAAACGATGCGAGCTAGGGATCGGCGGATGTTGCATTTAGGACTCATGGCACCTTATGAGAAATCAAAGTTTTTGGGTTCGGGGGAGTATGGTCGCAAGGCTGAAACTTAAAGGAATTGACGGAAGGGCACCACCGGGAGTGGAGCTGCGGCTTAATTTGACTCAACACGGGGAAACTTACCGAGGTCCGGACATAGTAAGGATTGACGGAGTGAGAGCTCTTTCTTGATTCTATGGGTGGTGGTGCATGGCCGTTCTTAGTTGGTGGAGCGATTTGTGCAGTTAATTCCGTTAACGAACGAGACCTCGGCCTGCTAACTAGCTACGTGGAGGTCACCTCCACGGCCGGCTTCTTAGAGGGACTATGGCCGTTTAGGCCACGGAAGTTTGAGGCAATAACAGTGCAGTGATGCCCTTAGATGTTACGGGCGCACGCGCGCTACACGATGTATTCAACGAGCTACTAGCCTTGGCGACGGGCTGGGTAACCTTTGAAAATTTCATCGTGATGGGGATAGATCATTGCAATTGTTGGTCTTCAACGAGGAATTCCTAGTAAGCGCGAGTCATCGGCTCGCGTTGACTACGTCCACCCTTTGTACACACACCGCCGTCGCTCCTACTGGATTGAATGGTCGGTGAAGTGTTCGGATCGCGGCGGCGCGGGCGGTTCGCCGCCAACGACGTCGCGAGAAGTCCAACGAACCTTATCATTTAGAGGAAGGAGAAGTCGTAACAAGGTTTCCGTAGGTGAACTGCGGAAGGATCATTGTTGATGCTTGCAAAACGACCGTGAACCATTGGCACCGTAACATTTGCGGCGCGAGCGGCCCATTGGGTCCTTGTTGTTCGGCAACAAAATCCGGCGCGACACGCGCCAAGGAATCTAAATTAGAATAGAAATGACACGTTGAAGTGGTTCGTCCACTTCATTGCGTTGCGTTTACGAATATGAACGACTCTCGACAACGGATATCTCGGCTCTCGCATCGATGAAGAACGTAGCGAAATGCGATACTTGGTGTGAATTGCGAGAATCCGTGAACCATCGAGTTTTGAACGCAAGTTGCGCCGAGACTTCGGTTGAGG
>CM077582.1:21338317-21343317 GCA_039657365.1 Stephania yunnanensis
TGCGTGCCAAGGCGGTGCCAAGGATGTGCCAAGGCGGTGCCAAGCGGTGCCAAAGCGGTGCCAAAGGTGCCAAGCGGTGCCAAGCGTGCCAAGCGTGGCGGTGCCAAGGCGGTGCCAAGCGGTGCCAAGTCGTGCCAGGATGTGCCTAGGATGTGCCAGGATGTGCCTAGGCGGTGCCAGAGATGTGCCAAGGCGTGCCAGATGTGCCAAGCGGTGCCAGAGGATGTGCCTAGGCGGTGCCAAGGATGTGCCAAGCGGTGCCAGGATGTGCCAAGGTCGTGCCAAGGCGGTGCCAAGCGGTGCCAAGGCGGTGCCAAGGCGGTGCCAAGGGTGTGCCAAGCGGTGCCAAGGCGGTGCCAAGGCGGTGCCAAGGCGTGCCAAGCGGTGCCAAGCGGTGCCAAGCGGTGCCAAGCGGTGCCAAGCGTGCCAAGGCGGTGCCAAGCGTGCCAAGCGGTGCCAAGGCGTGCCAAGCGTGCGTGCCAAGGCGGTGCCAAGGTCGTGCCAAGGCCGTGCCAAGGCGGTGCCAAGGCGGTGCCAAGGATGTGCCAAGGATGTGCCAAGGCGGTGCCAAGGTGTGCCAAGGCCAAGGTGCCAAGGCGGTGCCAAGGCCGTGCCAAGGGCGTGCCAAGGCGGTGCCAAGGTCATGCCAAGGCGGTGCCAAGGCGGTGCCAAGGGCGTGCCAAGGCGTGCCAAGGCGGTGCCAAGGATGTGCCAAGGCGGTGTCAAGGCCGTGCCAAGGCTCGTTTGATGACCCAAAAATGATATCATCCCAATAGATTTGGACAATCTTGCCTCGTCAAAACTTTGCCAAAAACATCCAAGATTGCCCAAACCTTCACAAAGCATGCCTCGAAAATTCTAGCATGAACACGTATTCGTTCAACTTTCTTCATGTCTTGTGGCCTCTTTTCAATGATCACTTATCAAAGCTACATTGATCTACCTCAAGAATGTTACTCAAGGATGTTTCTTAACAAAATATATTTTTTTCCATATTTTTAAGTATTTTTCGGCATTTATCTTCTATTTTATTAATTAAAAAATAGTAAAAAATATTTTTTTTGGTCGAATTTTTTTTTACCACATGATAATTTTCTTCATTCAATAAGCTTTCCAATGATCACAACCTCATCCCTATATCATTTTTGTACAAAAAGTTATGGCCTAGTACGCTTGGTCTAAATTTGTGATGTTTCCCTTTGGAGGTGAGAGAACGGCTTAACATCTACTATAAGGGGGTGGGTGTTGAGGCGGGGGGTGGCGGGGGTGATGCTACTAGCGCTCGCGCTTAGTATTTCCTTGCTATCAGCCGCGACTTGGTGGCGCTTGCATGCTTAGTAGTGATCGGATGGGAGCCCCCCCCAGGCATGCGGCGCGCGCGGGCGCGAGGTGGTCGGCGGCTCGGACGCGTTTTTAAGCGGCTGTTCGCGCGGAGTGCTGGCCGATCACGTTGGACCCTTTCGGTGAAACGACCCTTTCGAGAAAATCCCCATTTCGGGTGTCGGTTTAGGTTTGGATAAATGTTCGACGATGCGATGATCCTTTGATCGGCTCATTTTCGATTTGTCACCTTGCCATGCATGACCAAGTCACGGCCGGGTAGGTGGCGGCCATGGGCGGGTCGCATTTTGGGCATGAGCTGGCCAAGGGAAAACTTTGCTACGATTTATCTCGAACCTTTTCTAGACGCACGTAATGGGGGCACAAAATGGGCGGGGCATTGCGATTGTCGGTGGAAACGCCCACGCTTGCAAGGTCTTGCTCTGTTTGTGTGTTGGGGCCCCGTCAAGAATTGTCCCATCGTTTGTGTCTTGCTAGGCGTACATTGGCGTAGAAGCTATGTTAGATTCCTTGACAAGTTCAATCTTGGGTTGCGATCGGGCCATGTAGGGCCACGTCACTATTGGGTGGCGGCTAATACATGGCCCAGGGTTTCAACTCGGGTGTTAGACTAGTGTGTGGGATTAATTGGCTTTTACAATATTTTTGTCTTTGCGGATGCAAGCGTCGGGGCATTTTGTCGCATGAGATTTGATTGTTTCTTGCCTCGTTCATGCTTGAGTTGCGACTTGGGTATGGGTTTGGCAAGGCTTTGTTGAAGTTGGCTTTTCGTGCTTTTCATTTTCATGCCCGGCGATCCTTTTAGGTATTTCTTTCGTTGCACACTCATAGTTCCTATGGAGTTGTGTTTTGGGTGACGAGGAATTGCTCAATTGCGAACGTCATGGCGTGTGAGTTGTAATGAGATTGTGTGTCTTGGGCTCTCCTCTAGTGTGGCGAACCATGCATGTGCAATCTCTTTTCATTTGTTGCTAGTGTTAGATTCGACGTTAGCTTTGATTGTGGTTCTTGTATTATTTACATGTGATGTTGTAACGATAGTTCTTGATGTTGGTTCTCTTGCTTTCCCTTATGCTCCTTGTAGGGGTAAAGCGGATGATTGCGACGGGTCATGTGCCTCCACCTTAAATTGCTTGGTGCAATGAATTGTTGGTGCATTATGCTCGTTCGTGCTTGTGGGTGGGGAAGATGGAAAACGGTGTACAAGTGGCTTTGCCTCTTCTCATCGAGTTGTGTGCATTTAAAAAAGACAAGCTGCGCTCTCAACATTGTTCCCTCTTTGCCCGGCAAGGGTGGACAATGCGGGGTGTCGTTAGTGTCGTCTAGGAATGCTACCTGGTTGATCTGCCCGGTAGTCATATGCTTGTCTCAAAGATTAAGCCATGCATGTGTAAGTATGAACAAATTGAGGCTGTGAAGCTGCGAATGGCTCATTAAATCGATTATAGTTTGTTTGATGGTATACTGCTACTCGGATAACAGTAGTAATTCTAGAGCTAATACGTGCAACAAACCCCGACTTACGGAAGGGATGCATTTATTAGATAAAAGGTCAATGCGGGCTCTGCCGTTTTCTGATGATTCATGATAACTCGACGGATCGCATGGCCTTTGTGCGGCGACGCATCATTCAAATTTACGCCTATCAACTTTCGATGGTAGGATAGGGGCCTACCATGGTGGTGACGGGTGACGGAGAATTAGGGTTCGATTCGGAGAGGGAGCACGAGAAACGGCTACCACATCCAAGGAAGGCGACGGCGCGCAAATTACCCAATCGGGCACGGGGGGTAGTGACAATAAATAACAATACTAGGGCTCATTGAGTCAGTGGTAATTGGAATGAGTACAATCTAAATCCCTTAACGAGGATCCATTGGAGGGCAAGTCGGTGCCGGCGGCGCGGTAATTCCGGCTCAATAGCGTATATTTAAGTTGTTGCGGTTAAAAAGCTCGTAGTTGGACTTAGGGTTGGGTCGGCGGTCATCCCTCGGGTGTGCACGGTCGTCCGTCCACTTCTACCGGTGATGCGCTCTGGTCTTAGTTGATCGGGTCGTGACTCGGTCTTTGTTACTTTGAAGAAATTAGAGTGCTCAAAGCAAGCCATAGCTACGTATACATTAGCATGGGATAACATCATAGGATTTCGGTCCTATTGCGTTGGCCTTCGGGATCGGAGTAATGATTAACGAGGGACGATCGGGGGCATTCGTATTTCATAGTCGAGGTGAAATTCTTGGATTTATGAAAGACGAACTACTGCGAAAGCATTTGCCAGGATGTTTTCATTAATCAAGAACGAAAGTTGGGGGCTCGAAGACGATCGGATACCGTCCTAGTCTCGACCATAAACGATGCGGAGCTAGGGATCGGCGGATGTTGCATTTAGGACTCATGGCACCTTATGAGAAATCAAAGTTTTTGGGTTCGGGGGAGTATGGTCGCAAGGCTGAAACTTAAAGGAATTGACGGAAGGGCACCACCGGGAGTGGAGCTGCGGCTTAATTTGACTCAACACGGGGAAACTTACCGAGGTCCGGACATAGTAAGGATTGACGGTGAGAGCTCTTTCTTGATTCTATGGGTGGTGGTGCATGGCCGTTCTTAGTTGGTGGAGCGATTTGTGGTTAATTCCGTTAACGAACGAGACCTCGGCCTGCTAACTAGCTACGTGGAGGTCACCTCCACGGCCGGCTTCTTAGAGGGACTATGGCCGTTTAGGCCACGGAAGTTTGAGGCAATAACAGTGCAGTGATGCCCTTAGATGTTACGGGCGCGCACGCGCGCTACTGTGATGTATTCAACGAGCTACTAGCCTTGGCGAAACGGGCTGGGTAACCTTTGAAAATTTCATCGTGATGGGGATAGATCATTGCAATTGTTGGTCTTCAACGAGGAATTCCTAGTAAGCGCGAGTCATCGGCTCGCGTTGACTACGTCCACGCCCTTTGTACACACGCCCGTCGCTCCTCTGATTGAATGGTCGGTGAAGTGTTCGGATCGCGGCGGCGGGGCGGTTCGCCGCCGCCGACGTCGCGAAGAAGTCCAACGAACCTTATCATTTAGAGGAAGGAGAAGTCGTAACAAGGTTTCGTAGGTGAACTGCGGAAGGATCATTGTTGATGCTTGCAAAACGACCGTGAACCATTGGCACCGTAACATTTGCGGCGCGGGCGGCCCATTGGGTCCTTGTTGTTCGGCAACAAAAAATCCGGCGCGACACGCGCCAAGGAATCTAAATTAGAATAGAAATGACACGTTGAAGTGGTTCGTCCACTTCATTGCGTTGCGTTTACGAATATGAACGACTCTCGACAACGGATATCTCGGCTCTCGCATCGATGAAGAACGTAGCGAAATGCGATACTTGGTGTGAATTGCGAGAATCCGTGAACCATCGAGTTTTGAACGCAAGTTGCGCCGAGACTTCGGTTGAGGGCACGCACACTGCTGGCGTCACATGATGCACCGCAATCCATTTTCGCATGTGGTAATGGAGATTGGCCTCCGCGACGAGTGCACGGTTGGCTAAAATAGCGGCCTCGATGCTTGGAAGACGCGATCGGTGGTGGTTGACGAGAACCTTTGTCAAACGAGTGACGCGTTCGGATCGGCACGAATCGAGGCGGAGCACCCTTTTCATATACTTTGCGACCCCG
>CM077582.1:21348317-21353317 GCA_039657365.1 Stephania yunnanensis
AGCGGTGCCAAGTCGTGCCAAGGATGTGCCTAGGATGTGCCAGGATGTGCCTAGGCGGTGCCAGAGATGTGCCAAGCCGTGCCAGATGTGCCAATGTGCCAAGCGGTGCCAAGGATGTGCCTAGGCGGTGCCAAGGATGTGCCAAGGCGGTGCCAAGGATGTGCCAAGGTGTGCCAAGGTGCCAAGGTGCCAAGCGGTGCCAAGCGGTGCAAAGCGGTGCCAAGCGCGGTGCCAGGATGCCAAGGCGGTGCCAAGGCGGTGCCAAGCGGTGCCAAGCGGTGCCAAGCGCGTGCCAAGCGCGCCAAGCGTGCCAAGGTCGTGCCAAGGCCGTGCCAAGGCGGTGCCAAGGGCGTGCCAAGGCGTGCCAAGGTCGTGCCAAGGCGGTGCCAAGGATGTGCCAAGGCGGTGCCAAGGCGGTGCCAAGGATGTGCCAAGGATGTGCCAAGGCGGTGCCAAGGCGTGCCAAGGTCGTGCCAAGGCGGTGCCAAGGCGTGCCAAGGCGTGCCAAGGCGGTGCCAAGGTCGTGCCAAGGCGGTGCCAAGGCGGTGCCAAGCGTGCCAAGGCGTGCCAAAGGCGGTGCCAAGGATGTGCCAAGGCGGTGTCAAGGGATGTCAAGGCGTGCCAAGGCTCGTTTGATGACCCAAAAATGATATCATCCCAATAGATTTGGACAATCTTGCCTCGTCAAAACTTTGCCAAAAACATCCAAGATTGCCCAAACCTTCACAAAGCATGCCTCGAAAATTCTAGCATGAACACGTATTCGTTCAACTTTCTTCATGTCTTGTGGCCTCTTTTCAATGATCACTTATCAAAGCTACATTGATCTACCTCAAGAATGTTACTCAAGGATGTTTCTTAACAAAATATATTTTTTTCCATATTTTTAAGTATTTTTCGGCATTTATCTTCTATTTTATTAATTAAAAAATAGTAAAAAATATTTTTTTTGGTCGAATTTTTTTTTACCACATGATAATTTTCTTCATTCAATAAGCTTTCCAATGATCACAACCTCATCCCTATATCATTTTTGTACAAAAAGTTATGGCCTAGTACGCTTGGTCTAAATTTGTGATGTTTCCCTTTGGAGGTGAGAGAACGGCTTAACATCTACTATAAGGGGGTGGGTGTTGAGGCGGGGGGGGCGGCGGGTGATGCTACTAGCGCTCGCGCTTAGTATTTCCTTGCTATCAGCCGCGACTGTGCCGCTTGCATGCTTAGTAGTGATCGGATGGGAGCCCCCCCCCAGGCATGCGGCGGCGCGGCGGCGCGGCGAGGGTGGTCGGCGGCTCGGACGGCGTTTTTAAGCGGCTGTTCGCGCGGAGTGCTGGCCGATCACGTTGGACCCTTTCGGTGAAACGACCCTTTCGAGAAAATCCCCATTTCGGGTGTCGGTTTAGGTTTGGATAAATGTTCGACGATGCGATGATCCTTTGATCGGCTCATTTTCGATTTGTCACCTTGCCATGCATGACCAAGTCACGGCCGGGTAGGTGGCGCCATGGGCGGGTCGCATTTTGGGCATGAGCTGGCCAAGGGAAAACTTTGCTACGATTTATCTCGAACCTTTTCTAGACGCACGTAATGGGGGCACAAAATGGGCGGGGCATTGCGATTGTCGGTGGAAACGCCCACGCTTGCAAGGTCTTGCTCTGTTTGTGTGTTGGGGCCCCGTCAAGAATTGTCCCATCGTTTGTGTCTTGCTAGGCGTACATTGGCGTAGAAGCTATGTTAGATTCCTTGACAAGTTCAATCTTGGGTTGCGATCGGGCCATGTAGGGCCACGTCACTATTGGGTGGCGGCTAATACATGGCTTTGGGTTTCAACTCGGGTGTTAGACTAGTGTGTGGGATTAATTGGCTTTTACAATATTTTTGTCTTTGCGGATGCAAGCGTCGGGGCATTTTGTCGCATGAGATTTGATTGTTTCTTGCCTCGTTCATGCTTGAGTTGCGACTTGGGTATGGGTTTGGCAAGGCTGTTGAAGTTGGCTTTTCGTGCTTTTCATTTTCATGCCCGGCGATCCTTTTAGGTATTTCTTTCGTTGCACACTCATAGTTCCTATGGAGTTGTGTTTTGGGTGACGAGGAATTGCTCAATTGCGAACGTCATGGCGTGTGAGTTGTAATGAGATTGTGTGTCTTGGGCTCTCCTCTAGTGTGGCGAACCATGCATGTGCAATCTCTTTTCATTTGTTGCTAGTGTTAGATTCGACGTTAGCTTTGATTGTGGTTCTTGTATTATTTACATGTGATGTTGTAACGATAGTTCTTGATGTTGGTTCTCTTGCTTTCCCTTATGCTCCTTGTAGGGGTAAAGCGGATGATTGCGGCGGGTCATGTGCCTCCAACCTTAAATTGCTTGGTGCAATGAATTGTTGGTGCATTATGCTCGTTCGTGCTTGTGGGTGGGGAAGATGGAAAACGGTGTACAAGTGGCTTTGCCTCTTCTCATCGAGTTGTGTGCATTTAAAAAAGACAAGCTGCGCTCTCAACATTGTTCCCTCTTTGCCCGGCAAGGGTGGACAATGCGGGGTGTCGTTAGTGTCGTCTAGGAATGCTACCTGGTTGATCTGCCGGTAGTCATATGCTTGTCTCAAAGATTAAGCCATGCATGTGTAAGTATGAACAAATTGAGGCTGTGAAAGCTGCGAATGGCTCATTAAATCGATTATAGTTTGTTTGATGGTATACTGCTACTCGGATAACGTAGTAATTCTAGAGCTAATACGTGCAACAAACCCCGACTTACGGAAGGGATGCATTTATTAGATAAAAGGTCAATGCGGGCTCTGCCGTTTCTGATGATTCATGATAACTCGACGGATCGCATGGCCTTTGTGCGGCGACGCATCATTCAAATTTACGCCTATCAACTTTCGATGGTAGGATAGGGGCCTACCATGGTGGTGACGGGTGACGGAGAATTAGGGTTCGATTCGGAGAGGGAGCACGAGAAACGGCTACCACATCCAAGGAAGGCGACGAGCGCGCAAATTACCCAATCGACACGGGGAGGTAGTGACAATAAATAACAATACGGGCTCATTGAGTCAGTAATTGGAATGAGTACAATCTAAATCCCTTAACGAGGATCCATTGGAGGGCAAGTCGGTGCCGGCGGCGCGGTAATTCCGGCTCAATAGCGTATATTTAAGTTGTTGCGGTTAAAAAGCTCGTAGTTGGACTTAGGGTTGGGTCGGCGGTCCCTCGGGTGTGCACGGTCGTCCGTCCTTCTACCGGTGATGCGCTCTCTGTGTCTTAGTTGATCGGGTCGTGACTCGGTCTTTGTTACTTTGAAGAAATTAGAGTGCTCAAAGCAAGCCATAGCTACGTATACATTAGCATGGGATAACATCATAGGATTTCGGTCCTATTGCGTTGGCCTTCGGGATCGGAGTAATGATTAACGAGGGACGATCGGGGGCATTCGTATTTCATAGTCGAGAGGTGAAATTCTTGGATTTATGAAAGACGAACTACTGCGAAAGCATTTGCCAGGATGTTTTCATTAATCAAGAACGAAAGTTGGGGGCTCGAAGACGATCGGATACGTCTAGTCTCGACCATAAACGATGCGAGCTAGGGATCGGCGGATGTTGCATTTAGGACTCATAGGCACCTTATGAGAAATCAAAGTTTTTGGGTTCGGGGGAGTATGGTCGCAAAATGAAACTTAAAGGAATTGACGGAAGGGCACCACCGGGAGTGGAGCTGCGGCTTAATTTGACTCAACACGGGGAAACTTACCGAGTCCGGACATAGTAAGGATTGACGGTGAGAGCTCTTTCTTGATTCTATGGGTGGTGGTGCATGGCCGTTCTTAGTTGGTGGAGCGATTTGTGCAGTTAATTCCGTTAACGAACGAGACCTCGGCCTGCTAACTAGCTACGTGGAGGTCACCTCCACGGCCGGCTTCTTAGAGGGACTATGGCCGTTTAGGCCACGGAAGTTTGAGGCAATAACAGTGCAGTGATGCCCTTAGATGTTACGGGCGCACGCGCGCTACAGCGATGTATTCAACGAGCTACTAGCCTTGGCGAAACGGGCTGGGTAACCTTTGAAAATTTCATCGTGATGGGGATAGATCATTGCAATTGTTGGTCTTCAACGAGGAATTCCTAGTAAGCGCGAGTCATCGGCTCGCGTTGACTACGTCCACCCCTTTGTACACACGCCGTCGCTCCTACCGATTGAATGGTCGTGAAGTGTTCGGATCGCGGCGGCACGCGGCGGTTCGCCGCCGAACGACGTCGCGAGAAGTCCAACGAACCTTATCATTTAGAGGAAGGAGAAGTCGTAACAAGGTTTCCGTAGGTGAACTGCGGAAGGATCATTGTTGATGCTTGCAAAACGACCGTGAACCATTGGCACCGTAACATTTGCGACGCGAGGCGGCCCATTGGGTCCTTGTTGTTCGGCAACAAAATCCGGCGCGACACGCGCCAAGGAATCTAAATTAGAATAGAAATGACACGTTGAAGTGGTTCGTCCACTTCATTGCGTTGCGTTTACGAATACTGAACGACTCTCGACAACGGATATCTCGGCTCTCGCATCGATGAAGAACGTAGCGAAATGCGATACTTGGTGTGAATTGCGAGAATCCGTGAACCATCGAGTTTTGAACGCAAGTTGCGCCGAGACTTCGGTTGAGGGCACGCACACTGGGCGTCACATGATGCACCGCAATCCATTTTTCGCATGTGGTAATGGAGATTGGCCTCCGCGACGAGTGCACGGTTGGCTAAAATAGCGGCCTCGATGCTTGGAAGACGCGATCGGTGGTGGTTGACGAGAACCTTTGTCAAACGAGTGACGCGTTCGGATCGGCACGAATCGAGGCGGAGCACCCTTTTCATATACTTTGCGACCCCGGGTCGGGCGGGGTCACCGTGAGTTTAAGCATATCAATAAGCGGAGGAAAAGAAACTTACTAGGATTCCCTTAGTAACGACGACGAGCAGGAAGAGCCCGGCATGAAAATCGAACGACGA
>CM077582.1:21388317-21393317 GCA_039657365.1 Stephania yunnanensis
CTGGCTGCGCGCGTGGCGGCGCCAAGGCGCTGCGCCAAGGATGTGCCAAGGCGGCGCTGCCAAGGATGTGCCAAGGCGGTGCCAAGCGCCAAGGCGCGCGCTGGATGCCAAGGCGGCGCTGCCAAGGATGTGCCAAGGCGCGCGCTGCCGGATGTGCCAAGGATGTGCCAAGGATGTGCCAAGGATGCCAAGGATGCCCAAGGATGTGCCAAGGATGCCAAGGCGCGCCTGGCGTGCGCGGCTGCGCCAAGGCGGTGCCAAGGCGCGCGCGGTGCTGCGCTGCGCGCGCTGGCGCGCGCCAAGCGCGGTGCCAAGGCGCGCGCCAAGGCGCGCTGCTGCGCGCGTGGCGCGCGCGGCGCTGCGCGCGCTGCGGCGCGCGCCAAGGCGGCGCGGCGCTGCCGGTGCCTGCCAAGCGCGTGCCAAGCGCGCCAAGGCGCGCCAAGGATGTGCCAAGGCGCGCGCGCGCTGCGGATGCCAAGGCCCAAGGCCAAGGATGTGCCAAGGCGTGCCAAGGATGCCAAGCCAAGGCGGCGGCTGCCAAGGATGTGCCAAGGCGGGCCAAGGATGTGCCAAGGCGCGGCGGCGATGCGCCAAGGCGCCAAGGCTGCCAAGGATGCCAAGGCGCGCTGCCAAGGCGCGCGCGGCGTGCCAAGGCGCGCGCGGCGTGCCAAGGCGTGCTGCTGCGCGTGCCAAGGCGTGCCAAGGCGGTGCCAAGGCGTGCTGGCGCGCCAAGGCGCGCGCTGGCGCGTGCGCGCTGCGCGCGGTGCGGCGCGCTGGCGCGCGCTGGCGTGCTGCGCGTGCGCGTGCTGGCGCGGTGCTGCGGCGCTGCTGCGCTGCTGGCGCGCAAGCGCGCGCTGCCAAGGCGTGCTGGCGTGCCAAGGCGCGGCTGCCAAGGCGTGTGCCAAGGCGCTGCCAAGGCGCCAAGGCCAAGGCGCCAAGGCGGTGCCAAGGCAAGGCGGCGGTGCCAAGGCGTGCCAAGCCAAGGCGTGCGCGCCAGGCGCCAAGGTGCGCGGCGTGCGCCAAGCTGCGGGCGTGCCAAGGCGCGCGCAAGCGCGCGCGCAAGGCGCGCCAAGGCGGCGCCAAGGATGTGCCAAGGCGGCGGCCAAGGCCGTGCCAAGGCTCTTTGATGACCCAAAAATGATATCATCCCAATAGATTTGGACAATCTTGCCTCGTCAAAACTTTGCCAAAAACATCCAAGCTTGCCCAAACCTTCACAAAGCGTGCCTCGAAAATTCTAGCATGAACACGTATTCGCTCAACTTTCTTCATGTCTTGTGGCCTCTTTTCAATGATCACTTATCAAAGCTACATTGATCTACCTCAAGAATGTTACTCAAGGATGTTTCTTAACAAAATATATTTTTTTCCATATTTTTAAGTATTTTTCGGCATTTATCTTCTATTTTTTTAATTAAAAAATAGTAAAAAATATTTTTTTTGGTCGAATTATTTTTTTTACCACATGATAATTTTCTTCATTCAATAAGCTTTCCAATGATCACAACCTCATCCCTATATCATTTTTGTACAAAAAGTTATGGCCTAGTACGCTTGGTCTAAATTTGTGATGTTTCCTTTGAGGTGAGAGAACGGCTTAACATCTACTATAAGGGGGGGGGGGGTGTTGAGGCAGGGGGGGCAGGGTGATGCTACTAGCGCCGCGCTTAGTATTTCCTTGCTATCAACCGCGACTTGGTGGCCGCTTGCATGCTTAGTAGTGATCGGATGGGAGCCCCCTCGGCATGCGGCGGCGCGCGCGGCGAGGGTGGTCCCAAGCAGCCCCGGCCAGCGTTTTTAGCGCTGTTCGCGCGAGTGCTGGCCACCACGTTGGACCCTTTCTGAAACGACCCTTTCGAGAAAATCCCCATTTCGGTGTCCGGCTTAGGTTTGATAAATGTTCGAGCGATGCGATGATCCTTTGATCGCTCATTTTCGATTTGTCACCTTGCCATGCATGACCAAGTCACGACCGGTAGGTGGCAGCCAAGCCATGGGCGGGTCGCATTTTGGGCATGAGCTGGCCAAGGGAAAACTTTGCTACGATTTATCTCGAACCTTTTCTAGACGCACGTAATGGGGGCACAAGAATGGGCGGGGCATTGTGATTGCTCTGGTGGAAACGCCCACGCTTGCAAGGTCTTGCTCGTTTGTGTGTCAGCCCCGTCAAGAATTGTCCCATCGTTTGTGTCTTGCTAGGCGTACATTGGCGTAGAAGCTATGTTAGATTCCTTGCCAAGTTCAATCTTGGGTTGCGATCAAAGCCATGTAGGGCCACGTCACTATCGGGTGGCGCTAATACATGACTCGGGTTTCAACTCTGTGTTAGACTAGTGTGGGATTAATTGGCTTTTACAATATTTTTGTCTTTGCCGATGCAAGCGTCGGGGCATTTTGTCGCATGAGATTTGATTGTTTCTTGCCTCGTTCATGCTTGAGTTGCGACTTGGGTACGGGTTTGGCAAGTCGTTGAAGTTGGCTTTTCGTGCTTTTCATTTTCATGCCCAAATGATCCTTTTAGGTATTTCTTTCGTTGCACACTCATAGTTCCTATGGAGTTGTGTTTTGGGTGACGAGGAATTGCTCAATTGCGAACGTCATGGCGTGTGAGTTGTAATGAGATTGTGTGTCTGGGCTCTCCTCTAGTGTGGCGAACCATGCATGTGCAATCTCTTTTCATTTGTTGCTAATGTTAGATTCGACGTTAGCTTTGATTGTGGTTCTTGTATTATTTACATGTGATGTTGTAACGATAGTTGCCGATGTTGGTTCTCTTGCTTTCCCTTATGCTCCTTGTAGGGGTAAAGCGATGATTGCAATGGTCATGTGCCTCCAACCTTAAATTGCTTGGTGCAATGAATTGTTGGTGCATTATGCTCGCTCGTGCTTGTGGGTGGGGAAGATGGAAAACGGTGTACAAGTGGCTTTGCCTCTTCTCATCGAGTTGTGTGCATTTAAAAAAGACAACCGCGCTCAACATTGTTCCCTCTTTGCCCAAAGCCAAGGGTGGACAATGCGGGTGTCGTTAGTGTCGTCTAGGAATGCTACCTGGTTGATCCCGCCAAGTAGTCATATGCTTGTCTCAAAGATTAAGCCATGCATGTGTAAGTATGAACAAATTCAGACCGTGAAACCGCGAATGGCTCATTAAATCGCTTATAGTTTGTTTGATGGTATCTCGCTACTCTGATAACCGTAGTAATTCTAGAGCTAATACGTGCAACAAACCCCGACTTCGGAAGGGATGCATTTATTAGATAAAAGGTCAATGCGGCTCGCCCGTTTTCCCGATGATTCATGATAACTCGACGATCGCATGGCCTTTGTGCCGGCGACGCATCATTCAAATTTCTCGCCCTATCAACTTTCGATGGTAGGATAGGGGCCTACCATGGTGGTGACGGTGACTGAGAATTAGGGTTCGATTCCGAGAGGAGCCCGAGAAACGGCTACCACATCCAAGGAAGGCAAGAGGCGCGCAAATTACCCAATCCCGACACTGGGAGGTAGTGACAATAAATAACAACACCCGGCTCATTGAGTCCGGTAATTGGAATGAGTACAATCTAAATCCCTTAACGAGGATCCATTGAGGGCAAGTCCGGTGCCAAGCAGCTCGCGGTAATTCCAAATTCCAATAGCGTATATTTAAGTTGTTGCGCTTAAAAAGCTCGTAGTTGGACTTAGGGTCGGGCCCACGGCCGCCTCGGTGTGCACCTGGTCGTCCCGTCCCTTCTACCTGATGCGCTCCCGGTCTTAGTTGATCGGTCGTGACTCCTGTCGTTACTTTGAAGAAATTAGAGTGCTCAAAGCAAGCCATAGCTCAGATACATTAGCATGGGATAACATCATAGGATTTCTGGTCCTATTGCGTTGGCCTTCTGGATCGGAGTAATGATTAACAGGGACAATGGGGCATTCGTATTTCATAGTCGTAGGTGAAATTCTTGGATTTATGAAAGACGAACCATCGCGAAAGCATTTGCCAAGGATGTTTTCATTAATCAAGAACGAAAGTCAGGGGCTCGAAGACGATCGATACCGTCCTAGTCTCAACCATAAACGATGCCGACTAGGGATCTACGGATGTTGCATTTAGGACTCCGCCGCACCTTATGAGAAATCAAAGTTTTTGGGTTCCGGGGAGTATGGTCGCAAGGCCGAAACTTAAAGGAATTGACTAAGGGCACCACTGTGAGTGGAGCCTCGCGGCTTAATTTGACTCAACACGGGGAAACTTACCAGTGTCCAGACATAGTAAGGATTGACAGACCGAGAGCTCTTTCTTGATTCTATGGGTGGTGGTGCATGGCCGTTCTTAGTTGGTGGAGCGATTTGTCCGGTTAATTCCGTTAACGAACGAGACCTCACCGCTAACTAGCTACGTGGAGGTCACCTCCACGCCACCTTCTTAGAGGGACTATGGCCGTTTAGGCCACTAAGTTTGAGGCACAATGTGTCCGTGATGCCCTTAGATGTTCTGGGGTCCGCACGCGCGCTACACCGATGTATTCAACGAGCTACTAGCCTCGGCCGACAGTGCCCGGGTAACCTTTGAAAATTTCATCGTGATGGGGATAGATCATTGCAATTGTTGGTCTTCAACGAGGAATTCCTAGTAAGCGCGAGTCATCACCGCGTTGACTACGTCCCCGCCTTTTGTACACACCGCCCGTCGCTCCTACCGATTGAATGGTCCGGAAGTGTTCGATCGCGGCGACGCGGCGGTTCGCCGCCGACGACGTCGCGAGAAGTCCACCGAACCTTATCATTTAGAGGAAGGAGAAGTCGTAACAAGGTTTCCGTAGGTGAACCCGCGAAGGATCATTGTTGATGCTTGCAAACGACCCGTGAACCATTGGCACCGTAACATTTGCGACGCAGCGCCCCATCGGGTCCTTGTTGTTCAAAGAACAAAATCCGGCGCGACACGCGCCAAGGAATCTAAATTAGAATAGAAATGACACGTTGAAGTGGTTCGTCCACTTCATTGCGTTGCG
>CM077582.1:21398317-21400817 GCA_039657365.1 Stephania yunnanensis
CTGGTGCCAAGGATGTGCCAAGGATGCCCAAGGATGTGCCAAGGATGTGCCAAGGCGCGCGCAAGCCAAGGATGCGCAAGGCGCGCCAAGGCGCGCGCGATGCGCGCGCGCGCGCTGCTGCGCGGCGCGCTGCTGCGGCGCGCTGCGCGCTGCCGGCGCGCGCTGCGCGTGCTGGCGCGCGCGCGCGCGCGCGCGGGCGCGTGCCAAGGCGTGCGCCAAGGCGCGCGCCAAGGCGGCTGCCAAGGCGGCCAAGGCGCCAAGGCGTGCCAAGCCAAGGCGGCTGCCAAGGATGTGCCAAGCGCGGTGCCAAGGATGCCAAGGCGCGCTGCCAAGGATGTGCCAAGGCCGCTGCCAAGGATGTGCCAAGGCGTGCCAGCCAAGCGCGCCAAGGCGCCAAGGCGCCAAGGATGTGCCAAGGCCAAGGCGCGCCCAAGGATGTGCCAAGGCGCGTGGATGTGCCAAGGCGCTGCGGTGCCAAGGCGCGCCAAGCGCGCCAAGCGCGCCAAGGCGTGCGCGGCGGCGCGCGCGGCGCGCGCGCGCCTGCGCGTGCCAAGGCGTGCTGCGGCGTGCGCTGGCGCGCTGCGGCGCGCGGCGTGCGCGTGCGCTGGGCGCGCCAAGGCGCGCTGCAAGCGCGCGCGCTGGCGCGCAAGGCGCGCTGCGCGCGGCGCGCCAAGGCGCCAAGGCGCGCCGGCGCTGCAAGCCGGCGCTGCAAGCGCGCGTGCAAGGCGGCGCCAAGGCGGCGGCCCAAGGCGTGCCAAGGCGCGTGCCAAGGCGCGCCAAGGCGTGCCAAGGCGCGTGCCAAGGCGTGCCAAGGCGCTGCTGCCAAGGCGCGCTGCTGCTGGCGCGTGCCAAGGCGCGCTGGCGCGCTGCAAGCGCGCGCTGGCGCGCGCGGCGCTGCGGGCGCGCTAAGGATGTGCCAAGGCGGCGGCAAGGCCGTGCGTGGCTCTTTGATGACCCAAAAATGATATCATCCCAATAGATTTGGACAATCTTGCCTCGTCAAAACTTTGCCAAAAACATCCAAGCTTGCCCAAACCTTCACAAAGCGTGCCTCGAAAATTCTAGCATGAACACGTATTCGCTCAACTTTCTTCATGTCTTGTGGCCTCTTTTCAATGATCACTTATCAAAGCTACATTGATCTACCTCAAGAATGTTACTCAAGGATGTTTCTTAACAAAATATATTTTTTTCCATATTTTTAAGTATTTTTCGGCATTTATCTTCTATTTTTTTAATTAAAAAATAGTAAAAAATATTTTTTTTGGTCGAATTATTTTTTTTACCACATGATAATTTTCTTCATTCAATAAGCTTTCCAATGATCACAACCTCATCCCTATATCATTTTTGTACAAAAAGTTATGGCCTAGTACGCTTGGTCTAAATTTGTGATGTTTCCTTTCGAGGTGAGAGAACGGCTTAACATCTACTATAAGGGGGGTGGGTGTTGAGGCAGGGGGGGGGGTGGCAGTGGTGATGCTACTAGCGCCGCGCTTAGTATTTCCTTGCTATCAACCGCGACTTGGTGGCCGCTTGCATGCTTAGTAGTGATCGGATGGGAGCCCCCTCGGCATGCGGCGGCGCGCGGCGAGGGGTGGTCCTGGCAGCCCCGGCCGGGCCGCTTTTTAGCGCCGTTCGCGCGAGTGCTGGCCACCACGTTGGACCCTTTCGGTGAAACGACCCTTTCGAGAAAATCCCCATTTCGGTGTCCGGCTTAGGTTTGATAAATGTTCGAGCGATGCGATGATCCTTTGATCGGCTCATTTTCGATTTGTCACCTTGCCATGCATGACCAAGTCACGACCGGTAGGTGGCAGCCAAGCCATGGGCGGGTCGCATTTTGGGCATGAGCTGGCCAAGGGAAAACTTTGCTACGATTTATCTCGAACCTTTTCTAGACGCACGTAATGGGGGCACAAGAATGGGCGGGGCATTGTGATTGCTCTGGGGAAACGCCCACGCTTGCAAGGTCTTGCTCGTTTGTGTGTCAGGGCCCCGTCAAGAATTGTCCCATCGTTTGTGTCTTGCTAGGCGTACATTGGCGTAGAAGCTATGTTAGATTCCTTGCCAAGTTCAATCTTGTTGCGATCGCCATGTAGGGCCACGTCACTATCGGGTGGCGCTAATACATGACTCGGGTTTCAACTCTGGTGTTAGACTAGTGTGGGATTAATTGGCTTTTACAATATTTTTGTCTTTGCCGATGCAAGCGTCGGGCATTTTGTCGCATGAGATTTGATTGTTTCTTGCCTCGTTCATGCTTGAGTTGCGACTTGGGTACGGGTTTGGCAAGTCGTTGAAGTTGGCTTTTCGTGCTTTTCATTTTCATGCCCAAATGATCCTTTTAGGTATTTCTTTCGTTGCACACTCATAGTTCCTATGGAGTTGTGTTTTGGGTGACGAGGAATTGCTCAATTGCGAACGTCATGGCGTGTGAGTTGTAAAGAGATTGTGTGTCTTGGGCTCTCCTCTAGTGTGGCGAACCATGCATGTGCAA
>CM077582.1:21408317-21413317 GCA_039657365.1 Stephania yunnanensis
GTGCGCGCGCGCGCTGCGCTGCGGCGCGCCAAGGATGTGCCAAGGCGCGCGCGCGTGCAAGCGATGCCTGGCGGTGCCAAGCGATGTGCCAAGGCGCGCGCTGCGGATGCCAAGGATGTGCCAAGGATGTGCCAAGGCGCGTGCCAAGGATGTGCCAGGCGTGCCAAGGATGTGCTGGCGCGCGCGCGCCAAGGATGTGCTGCAAGGCGCGCGCAAGGCGCGCGCTGCAAGCGCGCCAAGGCGGCGCTGCCAAGCGCGCGGCGCCAAGGCGTGCCAAGCGCTGGCGCGCGCGCGCAAGGCGCGCGGCGGCGCGCTGCGCGCGCGCTGCGCCAAGGCGCGCAAGGCGCAAAGTGCCAAGGCGTGCCAAGGCGTGCTGCGCCAAGGCTGGCGCTGCGTGCGCGCTGGCGCTGCTGCGCTGCGCGCGCGCGCGCGCGCGCGCGCGCGCGCGCGCGCGCGCGCGTGCGCAAGGCGCGCGCTGGCTGCGCCAAGGCGCGCTGCAAGGCGCGGCGGCGCTGCCAAGGCGCCAAGGCGTGCCAAGGCGCTGCTGCGTGCCAAGGCGGTGCCAAGGCGTGCCAAGGCGCGCCAAGGCGCGTGCCAAGGCGCGGCGGTGCAAGCGCGTGCCGCGTGCCAAGGTCGCGCTGGCGCGCGCGCGCGCTGGCGCTGCCAAGGCGCGCGCTGGGCGCGCCAAGGCCAAGGCGCGGCGCAAGGCCGTGCCAAGGCTCTTTTGATGACCCAAAAATGATATCATCCCAATAGATTTGGACAATCTTGCCTCGTCAAAACTTTGCCAAAAACATCCAAGCTTGCCCAAACCTTCACAAAGCGCCCTCGAAAATTCTAGCATGAACACGTATTCGTTCAACTTTCTTCATGTCTTGTGGCCTCTTTTCAATGATCACTTATCAAAGCTCATTGATCTACCTCAAGAATGTTACTCAAGGATGTTTCTTAACAAAATATATTTTTTTCCATATTTTTAAGTATTTTTCGGCATTTATCTTCTATTTTTTTAATTAAAAAATAGTAAAAAATATTTTTTTTGGTCGAATTATTTTTTTTACCACATGATAATTTTCTTCATTCAATAAGCTTTCCAATGATCACAACCTCATCCCTATATCATTTTTGTACAAAAAGTTATGGCCTAGTACGCTTGGTCTAAATTTGTGATGTTTCCTTTGAGGTGAGAGAACGGCTTAACATCTACTATAAGGGGGGGGGGTGTTGAGGCAGGGGGGGGGCAGGGTGATGCTATGCTAGCGCCGCGCTTAGTATTTCCTTGCTATCAACCGCGACTTGGTGGCCGCTTGCATGCTTAGTAGTGATCGGATGGGAGCCCCCTCGCATGCGCGGCGCGCGCGGCGGCGGCGGGGTGGTCCTGCAGCCCCGGCCGCTTTTAGCGCTGTTCGCGCGGAGTGCTGGCCACCACGTTGGACCCTTTCTAAGAAACGACCCTTTCGAGAAAATCCCCATTTCGGTGTCCGGCTTAGGTTTGATAAATGTTCGAGCGATGCGATGATCCTTTGATCGCTCATTTTCGATTTGTCACCTTGCCATGCATGACCAAGTCACGACGGTAGGTGGCAGCCAAGCCATGGGCGGGTCGCATTTTGGGCATGAGCTGGCCAAGGGAAAACTTTGCTACGATTTATCTCGAACCTTTTCTAGACGCACGTAATGGGGGCACAAGAATGGGCGGGCATTGTGATTGCTCTGGTGGAAACGCCCACGCTTGCAAGGTCTTGCTCGTTTGTGTGTCAGCCCCGTCAAGAATTGTCCCATCGTTTGTGTCTTGCTAGGCGTACATTGGCGTAGAAGCTATGTTAGATTCCTTGCCAAGTTCAATCTGGGTTGCGATCAAAGCCATGTAGGGCCACGTCACTATCGGGTGGCGCTAACACATGACTCGGGTTTCAACTCGGTGTTAGACTAGTGTGGGATTAATTGGCTTTTACAATATTTTTGTCTTTGCCGATGATGCAAGCGTCGGGCATTTTGTCGCATGAGATTTGATTGTTTCTTGCCTCGTTCATGCTTGAGTTGCGACTTGGGTACGGGTTTGGCAAGTCGTTGAAGTTGGCTTTTCGTGCTTTTCATTTTCATGCCCAACCGATCCTTTTAGGTATTTCTTTCGTTGCACACTCATAGTTCCTATGGAGTTGTGTTTTGGGTGACGAGGAATTGCTCAATTGCGAACGTCATGGCGTGTGAGTTGTAATGAGATTGTGTGTCTGGGCTCTCCTCTAGTGTGGCGAACCATGCATGTGCAATCTCTTTTCATTTGTTGCTAATGTTAGATTCGACGTTAGCTTTGATTGTGGTTCTTGTATTATTTACATGTGATGTTGTAACGATAGTTGCCGATGTTGGTTCTCTTGCTTTCCCTTATGCTCCTGTAGGGGTAAAGCGATGATTGCAATGGGTCATGTGCCTCCAACCTTAAATTGCTTGGTGCAATGAATTGTTGGTGCATTATGCTCGCTCGTGCTTGTGGGTGGGGAAGATGGAAAACGGTGTACAAGTGGCTTTGCCTCTTCTCATCGAGTTGTGTGCATTTAAAAAAGACAACCGCGCTCAACATTGTTCCCTCTTTGCCCAAAGCAAGGGTGGACAATGCGGGTGTCGTTAGTGTCGTCTAGGAATGCTACCTCGGTTGATCCCGCCAAGCAGTCATATGCTTGTCTCAAAGATTAAGCCATGCATGTGTAAGTATGAACAAATTCAGATCGTGAAACCGCGAATGGCTCATTAAATCGCTTATAGTTTGTTTGATGGTATCTCGCTACTCGATAACCGTAGTAATTCTAGAGCTAATACGTGCAACAAACCCCGACTTCGGAAGGGATGCATTTATTAGATAAAAGGTCAATGCGGGCTCGCCCGTTTTCCCGATGATTCATGATAACTCGACGGATCGCATGGCCTTTGTGCCGGCGACGCATCATTCAAATTTCTCGCCCTATCAACTTTCGATGGTAGGATAGGGGCCTACCATGGTGGTGACGGTGACTGAGAATTAGGGTTCGATTCCGAGAGGAGCCCGAGAAACGGCTACCACATCCAAGGAAGGCAAGAGCGCGCAAATTACCCAATCCCGACACGGGGAGGTAGTGACAATAAATAACAATACCGGCTCATCGAGTCCGGTAATTGGAATGAGTACAATCTAAATCCCTTAACGAGGATCCATTGAGGGCAAGTCCGGTGCCAAGCAGCTCGCGTAATTCCACCTCCAATAGCGTATATTTAAGTTGTTGCGCTTAAAAAGCTCGTAGTTGGACTTAGGGTCGGGCCGGCCGGCCCGCCCGCGGTGTGCACCTGTCGTCCCGTCCCTTCTACCTGATGCGCTCCCGGTCTTAGTTGATCGGTCGTGACTCCTGTCGTTACTTTGAAGAAATTAGAGTGCTCAAAGCAAGCCATAGCTCAGATACATTAGCATGGGATAACATCATAGGATTTCTGGTCCTATTGCGTTGGCCTTCTGGATCGGAGTAATGATTAACAGGGACAATGGGGCATTCGTATTTCATAGTCGTAGGTGAAATTCTTGGATTTATGAAAGACGAACCATCATGCGAAAGCATTTGCCAAGGATGTTTTCATTAATCAAGAACGAAAGTCAGGGGCTCGAAGACGATCGATACCGTCCTAGTCTCAACCATAAACGATGCCGACTAGGGATCTACGATGTTGCATTTAGGACTCCGCCGCACCTTATGAGAAATCAAAGTTTTTGGGTTCCGGGGAGTATGGTCGCAAGGCCGAAACTTAAAGGAATTGACTCAAGGGCACCACTGTGAGTGGAGCCTCGCGGCTTAATTTGACTCAACACGGGGAAACTTACCAGTCCAGACATAGTAAGGATTGACAGACCGAGAGCTCTTTCTTGATTCTATGGGTGGTGGTGCATGGCCGTTCTTAGTTGGTGGAGCGATTTGTCCGGTTAATTCCGTTAACGAACGAGACCTCACCGCTAACTAGCTACGTGGAGGTCACCTCCACTCGCCACCTTCTTAGAGGGACTATGGCCGTTTAGGCCACTAAGTTTGAGGCACAATGTGTCCGTGATGCCCTTAGATGTTCTCGGGGTCGCACGCGCGCTACACCGATGTATTCAACGAGCTACTAGCCTCGGCCGACAGTGCCCGGGTAACCTTTGAAAATTTCATCGTGATGGGATAGATCATTGCAATTGTTGGTCTTCAACGAGGAATTCCTAGTAAGCGCGAGTCATCACCGCGTTGACTACGTCCCCGCCTTTTGTACACACCGCCCGTCGCTCCTACCGATTGAATGGTCCGGTGAAGTGTTCGATCGCGGCGACGCGGCGGTTCGCCGCCGACGACGTCGCGAGAAGTCCACCGAACCTTATCATTTAGAGGAAGGAGAAGTCGTAACAAGGTTTCCGTAGGTGAACCCGCGGAAGGATCATTGTTGATGCTTGCAAAACGACCCGTGAACCATTGGCACCGTAACATTTGCGACGCAGCGCCCATTGGGTCCTTGTTGTTCAAAGAACAAAATCCGGCGCGACACGCGCCAAGGAATCTAAATTAGAATAGAAATGACACGTTGAAGTGGTTCGTCCACTTCATTGCGTTGCGTTTCGAATACTTGAACGACTCTCGACAACGGATATCTCGCTCTCGCATCGATGAAGAACGTAGCGAAATGCGATACTTGGTGTGAATTGCGTAATCCCGTGAACCATCGAGTTTTTGAACGCAAGTTGCGCCCGAGACTTCTGGCTGAGGGCACGCCGCTCGGGCGGCCACATGATGCACCGCAATCCATTTTTTGCATGTGGTAATGGAGATTGGCCTCCCGCGACGAGTGCACGGTTGGCTAAAATAGCAAATTTCGATGCTTGGAAGACGCGATCGCTGGTGGTTGACGAGAACCTTTGTCAAACGAGTGACGCGTTCGGACGGCACGAATCGAGGCGAGCACCCTTTTCATATACTTTGCGACCCTGTGTCAAAGTGGGGTCACCCGCCGAG
>CM077582.1:21418317-21420817 GCA_039657365.1 Stephania yunnanensis
TGCCAAGGCGCGCCAAGGATGTGCCAGCGGCGCTGCCAGGATGCCAAGGCGCGTGCCAAGGATGTGCCAAGGCGCGCCAAGGCGCGCCAAGGCCAAGGCGCAAGCGCGCAAGGCGCGCGCGCGCGCGCGCGCTGCGCGCTGCCAAGGCGCGCTGGCGGTGCCAAGGCGCGCGCTGGGCGCCAAGCGCCAAGGCGCCAAGGCGTGCTGGCAAGGCGCGCCAAGGCGTGCCAAGGCGCGCGGCGCGCGCGCGCGGCGCGTGCGCGGCGCGCGCGGCGCGCGGCGCTGCTGCGCTGGCGCGCGCGCTGGCGCGCTGCAAGGCGCTGCTGGCGGCGCCAAGGCGGCGCCAAGGCTGCGCAAGCCAAGGCGGCCAAGCGCCAAGGCGGCTGCGGTGCCAAGTGCCCAAGGCGTGCCAAGGCGCAAGGCGTGCCAAGGCGTGCCAAGCGGCGCTGCAAGGCGCGCCAAGGCGTGCCAAGGCGCGTGCGGCGCGCCAAGGCGCGCCAAGGCGTGCCAAGGCGCGCGCGCTGCGCGCGCTGCCAAGGCGCGCCAAGGATGTGCCAAGGCGTGCCAAGGCAAGGCCAAGGCCGTGCAAGGCTCTTTGATGACCCAAAAATGATATCATCCCAATAGATTTGGACAATCTTGCCTCGTCAAAACTTTGCCAAAAACATCCAAGCTTGCCCAAACCTTCACAAAGCGTGCCTCGAAAATTCTAGCATGAACACGTATTCGCTCAACTTTCTTCATGTCTTGTGGCCTCTTTTCAATGATCACTTATCAAAGCTACATTGATCTACCTCAAGAATGTTACTCAAGGATGTTTCTTAACAAAATATATTTTTTTCCATATTTTTAAGTATTTTTCGGCATTTATCTTCTATTTTTTTAATTAAAAAATAGTAAAAAATATTTTTTTTGGTCGAATTATTTTTTTTACCACATGATAATTTTCTTCATTCAATAAGCTTTCCAATGATCACAACCTCATCCCTATATCATTTTTGTACAAAAAGTTATGGCCTAGTACGCTTGGTCTAAATTTGTGATGTTTCCTTTGAGGTGAGAGAACGGCTTAACATCTACTATAAGGGGGGGGGTGTTGAGGCAGGGGGGGTGGCAGGGTGATGCTACTAGCGCCGCGCTTAGTATTTCCTTGCTATCAACCGCGACTTGGTGGCCGCTTGCATGCTTAGTAGTGATCGGATGGGAGCCCCCTCGGCATGCGCGGCGGCGGCGGCGGCGAGGGTGGTCCCAAGCAGCCCGGCCGCGCGTTTTTAGCGCTGTTCGCGCGAGTGCTGGCCACACGTTGGACCCTTTCTATGAAAACGACCCTTTCGAGAAAATCCCCATTTCGGTGTCCGCTTAGGTTTGGATAAATGTTCGAGCGATGCGATGATCCTTTGATCGCTCATTTTCGATTTGTCACCTTGCCATGCATGACCAAGTCACGACGGTAGGTGGCAGCCAAGCCATGGGCGGGTCGCATTTTGGGCATGAGCTGGCCAAGGGAAAACTTTGCTACGATTTATCTCGAACCTTTTCTAGACGCACGTAATGGGGGCACAAGAATGGGCGGGGCATTGTGATTGCTCTGGTGGAAACGCCCACGCTTGCAAGGTCTTGCTCGTTTGTGTGTCAGGGCCCCGTCAAGAATTGTCCCATCGTTTGTGTCTTGCTAGGCGTACATTGGCGTAGAAGCTATGTTAGATTCCTTGCCAAGTTCAATCTTGGGTTGCGATCAAAGCCATGTAGGGCCACGTCACTATCGGGTGGCGCTAATACATGACTCGGGTTTCAACTCTGTGTTAGACTAGTGTGGGATTAATTGGCTTTTACAATATTTTTGTCTTTGCCGATGCAAGCGTCTGGGCATTTTGTCGCATGAGATTTGATTGTTTCTTGCCTCGTTCATGCTTGAGTTGCGACTTGGGTATGGGTTTGGCAAGTCGTTGAAGTTGGCTTTTCGTGCTTTTCATTTTCATGCCCAGCGATCCTTTTAGGTATTTCTTTCGTTGCACACTCATAGTTCCTATGGAGTTGTGTTTTGGGTGACGAGGAATTGCTCAATTGCGAACGTCATGGCGTGTGAGTTGTAATGAGATTGTGTGTCTTGGGCTCTCCTCTAGTGTGGCGAACCATGCATGTGCAATCTCTTTTCATTTGTTGCTAATGTTAGATTCGACGTTAGCTTTGATTGTGGTTCTTGTATTATTTACATGTGATGTTGTAACGATAGTTGCCGATGTTGGTTCTCTTGCTTTCCCTTATGCTCCTTGTAGGGGTAAAGCGGATGATTGCAATGCTGGTCATGTGCCTCCAACCTTAAATTGCTTGGTGCAATGAATTGTTGGTGCATTATGCTCGTGCGTGTTGCTTGGGGGGGGAAGATGGAAAACGGTGTACAAGTGGCTTTGCCTCTTCTCATCGAGTTGTGTGCATTTAAAAAAGACAACCGCGCTCTCAACATTGTTCCCTCTTTGCCCAAAGCAAGGGTGGACAATGC
>CM077582.1:21428317-21430817 GCA_039657365.1 Stephania yunnanensis
GCGTGCGCGGCGCGCGGCGTGCGCGGCGCGCGTGCTGCGCCAAGGCGTGCGGCGCGCTGCGGTGCGGCGCTGGCGCGCGTGGCGCGCTGCGGCGCGCTGGGCGCGCGCAAAGGCAAGCCAAGGCGGCCAAGGCGCGCCAAGGCGCGCCAAGCGCGCGTGCCAAGGCGCGCCAAGGCGTGCCAAGGCGGGCCAAGGCGGTGCCAAGCGGTGCCAAGGCGTGCCAAGGCGTGCCAAGGCGTGCCAAGGCGCGCCAAGGCGTCGCGTGCCAAGGCGGTGCGGCGCGGCCAAGGCGCTGGCGCGCGTGCTGCTGCGTGCCAAGGCGCGCGCAAGGATGTGCCAAGGCGGCGCCAAGGCCGTGCCAAGGCTCTTTGATGACCCAAAAATGATATCATCCCAATAGATTTGGACAATCTTGCCTCGTCAAAACTTTGCCAAAAACATCCAAGCTTGCCCAAACCTTCACAAAGCGTGCCTCGAAAATTCTAGCATGAACACGTATTCGCTCAACTTTCTTCATGTCTTGTGGCCTCTTTTTCAATGATCACTTATCAAAGCTACATTGATCTACCTCAAGAATGTTACTCAAGGATGTTTCTTAACAAAATATATTTTTTTCCATATTTTTAAGTATTTTTCGGCATTTATCTTCTATTTTTTTAATTAAAAAATAGTAAAAAATATTTTTTTTGGTCGAATTATTTTTTTTACCACATGATAATTTTCTTCATTCAATAAGCTTTCCAATGATCACAACCTCATCCCTATATCATTTTTGTACAAAAAGTTATGGCCTAGTACGCTTGGTCTAAATTTGTGATGTTTCCTTTGAGGGAGAGAACGGCTTAACATCTACTATAAGGGGGGGGGGGTGAGGCAGGGGGGGGGGGTGGCATGCTACTAGCGCCGCGCTTAGTATTTCCTTGCTATCAACCGCGACTTGGTGGCCGCTTGCATGCTTAGTAGTGATCGGATGGGAGCCCCCTCGGCATGCGCGGCGGCGGCGGCGGGGTGGTCCTGCAGCCCCGGCCAATGCTTTTAGCGCTGTTCGCGCGAGTGCTGGCGGCACCACGTTGGACCCTTTCGGTGAAACGACCCTTTCGAGAAAATCCCCATTTCGGTGTCCGGCTTAGGTTTGATAAATGTTCGAGCGATGCGATGATCCTTTGATCGGCTCATTTTCGATTTGTCACCTTGCCATGCATGACCAAGTCACGACCGGTAGGTGGCAGCCAAGCCATGGGCGGGTCGCATTTTGGGCATGAGCTGGCCAAGGGAAAACTTTGCTACGATTTATCTCGAACCTTTTCTAGACGCACGTAATGGGGGCAAAGAATGGGCGGGGCATTGTGATTGCTCTGGTGGAAACGCCCACGCTTGCAAGGTCTTGCTCGTTTGTGTGTCAGGGCCCCGTCAAGAATTGTCCCATCGTTTGTGTCTTGCTAGGCGTACATTGGCGTAGAAGCTATGTTAGATTCCTTGCCAAGTTCAATCTGGGTTGCGATCAAAGCCATGTAGGGCCACGTCACTATCGGGGCGGCGCTAATACATGACTCGGGTTTCAACTCTGTGTTAGACTAGTGTGGGATTAATTGGCTTTTACAATATTTTTGTCTTTGCCGATGCAAGCGTCGGGGGCATTTTGTCGCATGAGATTTGATTGTTTCTTGCCTCGTTCATGCTTGAGTTGCGACTTGGGTATGGGGTTTGGCAAGTCGTTGAAGTTGGCTTTTCGTGCTTTTCATTTTCATGCCCAAATGATCCTTTTAGGTATTTCTTTCGTTGCACACTCATAGTTCCTATGGAGTTGTGTTTTGGGTGACGAGGAATTGCTCAATTGCGAACGTCATGGCGTGTGAGTTGTAATGAGATTGTGTGTCTTGGGCTCTCCTCTAGTGTGGCGAACCATGCATGTGCAATCTCTTTTCATTTGTTGCTAATGTTAGATTCGACGTTAGCTTTGATTGTGGTTCTTGTATTATTTACATGTGATGTTGTAACGATAGTTGCCGATGTTGGTTCTCTTGCTTTCCCTTATGCTCCTTGTAGGGGTAAAGCGGATGATTGCAATGGTCATGTGCCTCCAACCTTAAATTGCTTGGTGCAATGAATTGTTGGTGCATTATGCTCGCTCGTGCTTGTGGGGGGGAAGATGGAAAACGGTGTACAAGTGGCTTTGCCTCTTCTCATCGAGTTGTGTGCATTTAAAAAAGACAACCGCGCTCAACATTGTTCCCTCTTTGCCCAAAGAAGGGTGGACAATGCGGGTGTCGTTAGTGTCGTCTAGGAATGCTACCTCGGTTGATCCCGCCAAAGCAGTCATATGCTTGTCTCAAAGATTAAGCCATGCATGTGTAAGTATGAACAAATTCAGATCGTGAAACCGCGAATGGCTCATTAAATCGCTTATAGTTTGTTTGATGGTATCTCACTCTGATAACCGTAGTAATTCTAGAGCTAATACGTGCAACAAACCCCGACTTCGGAAGGGATGCATTTATTA
>CM077582.1:21435817-21440817 GCA_039657365.1 Stephania yunnanensis
GATTGTTCACCCACCAATAGGAACGTGAGCTGGGTTTAGACCGTCGTGAGACAAAGTTAGTTTTACCCTACCGATGATAGTGCCGCGATAGTAATTCAACCTAGTACGAGAGGAACCGTTGATTCACACAATTGGTCATCGCGCTTGGTTGAAAAGCCAAAGCGCGCGCGCTTACCGTGTGCAGATTACGACCGAACGCCTCTAAGTCGGAATCCAGTGCTAGAAAGGCGCGCGCATGCGCCCGTTGCTCGCTTGCCGACCCGCAGCAGGGGCCTAGGCCCCCAAGGGCACGTGTCATTGGAAAAGCTCGCGCGTCGATCGCCATGCGGGCACTTGAAGTGTTATTTTGAACGAGCGACGGTAGAATCCTTTGCGTACGACTTAAATACGCGACGGGTATTGTAAGTGGCAGAGTGGCCTTGCCGCCACGATCCACCGAGATTCAGCCCTTTGTCGCATCGATTCGACCCTCCCCTTCATCATTCGCATGCCCCGTCACTTCAAAATAAGGGTTCCAACCAAGGAACTGGGAGGCTCGTATGCCCTCGAAAACCGGATGCAAGTCACCTTCATCGGGCGTGCCAAGGCCTTCCCCTTCATCATTCCCAAGGCGTGCCAAGCCAAGGCGTGGCCAAGGATGTGCCAAGGCGTGCCAAGGCGTGCCAAGGTCGCCCCAAAGCGGTGCCAAGGATGTGCCAAGGCGTGCCAAGGCGTGCCAAGGTCGTGCCAAGCGCGCCAAGCCAAGCGTGCTGGCGTGCCAAGGTGTGCCAAGGCGCGCCAAGGATGTGCCAAGGATGTGCCAAGGATGTGCCAAGGCCAAGGGTGCTGCCAAGGCGGTGCCAAGGATGTGCCAAGGCCAAGGATGTGCCAAGGATGTGCCAAGGATGTGCCAAGGCGTGCCAAGGCGTGCCAAGGCCAAGGATGCCCAAGGCGCTGCGTGCCAAGGCGCGCCAAGGCGCGTGCCAAGGCGGGCGTGCCAAGGCGTGCCAAGGCGCGCCAAGCGCGCCAAGCGCGCCAAGGCGTGCCAAGGCGGCCAAGGCGCGCTGGCAAGGCGCGCGCCAAGGCGCGCCAAGGATGTGCCAAGGATGCGCCAGGATGTGCCAAGGCGATGTGCCAAGGCGGTGCCAAGGGCGGCGTGCCGGATGTGCCAAGGCGCGCAAGGCGCGTGCCAAGGCGCGCCAAGCGCGCGCCAAGGATGTGCCAAGGATGTGCCAAGGATGTGCCAAGGATGTGCCAAGGATGTGCCAAGGATGCCAAGGATGTGCCAAGGCGCCAAGGCGTGCGCTGCAAGGCGGTGCCAAGGCGCCAAGGCGCCAAGCGCTGCGCGAGGCGGCCAAGGCGCCAAGGCGATGCCAAGCGCGCCAAGGCGCGTGCCAAGGCGCGCTGGCGCGTGGCGCGCTGCGCGCGCGGCGCGCCAAGGCGCGCTGGATGCTGCCAGGCGGGATGCCAAGGATGTGCCAAGGATGCCAAGCGCGCCGGCGATGCGCCAAGGCGTGCGCGCTGCGATGCTGTGCCAAGCGTGCCAAGCGCCAAGGCTGCCAAGGATGCCAAGGCGTGCCAAGGCGCGCCAAGCGCGCCAAGGCGCGGCGCGCGTGCCAAGGCGGCGCGGCGCGCGCGGCGGCTGGCGTGCCGTGCTGCGCGTGCTGGCGTGCGCGCGCGCAGCGGCGCGCCAAGGATGCCAAGGCGTGCCAAGGCTGCTGATGTGCCAAGGATGCGCGCTGCGGATGTGCCAAGGATGCGCCAAGGATGTGCCAAGGATGTGCCAAGGATGCCAAGGATGCCAAGCGATGCCAAGGATGCCAAGGATGTGCCAAGGATGTGCCAAGGATGTGCCAAGGATGTGCCAAGGATGTGCGTGCCAAGGCGGCGCGCCAAGGCGCGCCAAGGCGCGCGCGCGCTGCCAAGCGCGCGCGCGCCAAGCGCGCGCCAAGGCGCGCGCGCGCCAAGGATGCGGCCAAGGCGGTGCCAAGGCGTGCCAAGCGCGGTGCCAAGGCGCGTGCGGTGCGCGTGCTGGCGCGCGCGGTGCCGGATGCGCGCTGCCAAGGCGCCAAGGATGTGCCAAGGCGGTGCCAAGGATGTGCCAAGGCGCGCTGGGATGTGCCAAGGCGTGCCAAGGATGTGCCTAAGATGTGCCAAGGATGTGCCAAGGCGTGCCAAGGATGTGCCAAGGCGATGCGCTGGGATGCCAAGCGCGCGCGCGGTGCCAAGGCGTGCCAAGCGCCGCGGCGCCAAGGCGTGCCAAGGATGTGCCAAGCTGCGCGTGCCAAGGCGTGCCAAGGCGCGCCAAGGCGCGTGCCAAGGCGCGCCCAAGGCGTGCGCGCGCCAAGGCGGTGCAGGCGGTGCCAAGGCGTGCCAAGGCGCGCGGCGTGCCAAGGTGCGTGCTGCGTGCGTGCCGCGCTGCGCGGCGCGCTGGCGCGCGCCAAGGCGCTAAGCGCGCGCTGCTGGCGCGCTGCGCGGCGCAAGCTGCGCGCTGGGCGCCAAGGCGGCTGCCAAGGCGGCTGCTGGCGCCAAGGCGTGCCAAGGCGGTGCTGGCGTGCCAAGGATGTGCCAAGCGCGTGCGGCGCTGCCAAGGCGTGCCAAGGCGGTGCCAAGGCGTGCCAAGGTCGCGGGCGCGGCTGCGCGTGCCAAGCGCGTGCGCGCGCGCAAGCTGGCGCTGCCAAGGCGCGCTGGGGCGCGCCAAGGATGTGCCAAGGCGGCGTCAAGGCCGTGCCAAGGCTCTTTGATGACCCAAAAATGATATCATCCCAATAGATTTGGACAATCTTGCCTCGTCAAAACTTTGCCAAAAACATCCAAGCTTGCCCAAACCTTCACAAAGCGTGCCTCGAAAATTCTAGCATGAACACGTATTCGCTCAACTTTCTTCATGTCTTGTGGCCTCTTTTCAATGATCACTTATCAAAGCTACATTGATCTACCTCAAGAATGTTACTCAAGGATGTTTCTTAACAAAATATATTTTTTTCCATATTTTTAAGTATTTTTCGGCATTTATCTTCTATTTTTTTAATTAAAAAATAGTAAAAAATATTTTTTTTGGTCGAATTATTTTTTTTACCACATGATAATTTTCTTCATTCAATAAGCTTTCCAATGATCACAACCTCATCCCTATATCATTTTTGTACAAAAAGTTATGGCCTAGTACGCTTGGTCTAAATTTGTGATGTTTCCTTTGAGGTGAGAGAACGGCTTAACATCTACTATAAGGGGGGTGGGTGTTGAGGCAGGGGGGGCAGGGTGATGCTACTAGCGCCGCGCTTAGTATTTCCTTGCTATCAACCGCGACTTGGTGGCCGCTTGCATGCTTAGTAGTGATCGGATGGGAGCCCCCTCGGCATGCGGCGGCGGCGGCGAGGGTGGTCCCAAGCAGCCTCCGGCAGCGCTTTTAGCGCTGTTCGCGCGAGTGCTGGCCACCACGTTGGACCCTTTCGGTGAAACGACCCTTTCGAGAAAATCCCCATTTCGGTGTCCGGCTTAGGTTTGATAAATGTTCGAGCGATGCGATGATCCTTTGATCGCTCATTTTCGATTTGTCACCTTGCCATGCATGACCAAGTCACGACCGGTAGGTGGCAGCCAAGCCATGGGCGGGTCGCATTTTGGGCATGAGCTGGCCAAGGGAAAACTTTGCTACGATTTATCTCGAACCTTTTCTAGACGCACGTAATGGGGGCACAAGAATGGGCGGGCATTGTGATTGTCTGGTGGAAACGCCCACGCTTGCAAGGTCTTGCTCGTTTGTGTGTCAGGGCCCCGTCAAGAATTGTCCCATCGTTTGTGTCTTGCTAGGCGTACATTGGCGTAGAAGCTATGTTAGATTCCTTGCCAAGTTCAATCTGGGTTGCGATCAAAGCCATGTAGGGCCACGTCACTATCGGGTGGCGCTAATACATGACTCGGGTTTCAACTCGGTGTTAGACTAGTGTGGGATTAATTGGCTTTTACAATATTTTTGTCTTTGCCGATGCAAGCGTCGGGGCATTTTGTCGCATGAGATTTGATTGTTTCTTGCCTCGTTCATGCTTGAGTTGCGACTTGGGTATGGGTTTGGCAAGTCGTTGAAGTTGGCTTTTCGTGCTTTTCATTTTCATGCCCAAATGATCCTTTTAGGTATTTCTTTCGTTGCACACTCATAGTTCCTATGGAGTTGTGTTTTGGGTGACGAGGAATTGCTCAATTGCGAACGTCATGGCGTGTGAGTTGTAATGAGATTGTGTGTCTTGGGCTCTCCTCTAGTGTGGCGAACCATGCATGTGCAATCTCTTTTCATTTGTTGCTAATGTTAGATTCGACGTTAGCTTTGATTGTGGTTCTTGTATTATTTACATGTGATGTTGTAACGATAGTTGCCGATGTTGGTTCTCTTGCTTTCCCTTATGCTCCTTGTAGGGGTAAAGCGGATGATTGCAATGGGTCATGTGCCTCCAACCTTAAATTGCTTGGTGCAATGAATTGTTGGTGCATTATGCTCGCTCGTGCTTGTGGGTGGGGAAGATGGAAAACGGTGTACAAGTGGCTTTGCCTCTTCTCATCGAGTTGTGTGCATTTAAAAAAGACAACTCGCGCTCAACATTGTTCCCTCTTTGCCCAAAGGGTGGACAATGCGGGTGTCGTTAGTGTCGTCTAGGAATGCTACCTGGTTGATCCCGCCAAGCAGTCATATGCTTGTCTCAAAGATTAAGCCATGCATGTGTAAGTATGAACAAATTCAGATCGTGAAACCGCGAATGGCTCATTAAATCGCTTATAGTTTGTTTGATGGTATCTCGCTACTCGATAACCGTAGTAATTCTAGAGCTAATACGTGCAACAAACCCCGACTTCGGGAAGGGATGCATTTATTAGATAAAAGGTCAATGCGGGCTCGCCCGTTTTCCCGATGATTCATGATAACTCGACGGATCGCATGGCCTTTGTGCCGGCGACGCATCATTCAAATTTCTCGCCCTATCAACTTTCGATGGTAGGATAGGGGCCTACCATGGTGGTGACGGTGA